>JAVSCE010021920.1:0-57733 GCA_032199065.1 Smutsia gigantea | reverse complement strand
TTTGATTCTATAAGTAATAATTAATGATTGGAGGGTATCATAGAGATTATTTAGAACAATTAATACAAGGTTTAAAATCCACTCAAAAGCAACTCAGTAAAATCATAGAACTTGTGAATACCATCAATGATGAGAAAATCACTCTTACATGACACAGCTTATTTCTTTCATTGGAAGCCCTTATGCAAAATTCTTCCTTACATTTAGATGAAGTTTAAATTACTGCATTTCCCTCTTGATTTTTTTAAAGTGTAACTTTCCTCACTTTCAATTATAGCAGTATATATATTACGTAAATGTTTAAAACCCAATTTTATTAATAATTTTAATTTAAAGATCAACATTGATGTTATGTTCAGTTTCTATACTGACCTTAACACAGCTTCAGATTTATTTATCAGTTCTACCTTTCCTAGGTATTGCTAACACATAACATCAAATTATAGTATCAATTCTTCAATCTCTACATTTTTTCCCTTTTGCAGATCTCCTGGAAAATGAGATGCCACATGTAACAGAGACAAGTCATCTCATCTAAGGACATTCAGTACCAATGCAACGAAAGCTCAGCTGTCATTTGACCTCAGATGCATCAGTGAACACATCCAAAATCAGCTGAACTCGTCCCTAGTCAGCCTACCATAGACCTCTGGGAGTGGATGTCAGTTTATTATTGTACACCACTGAGTTTTTGTGGTTGTTCCGTAAACAGCATTATGTGTCAATAAATAACTAATATAAATAGTTAAGCATTCAATTGATAAATAAATCTGCATGTGATATAGAATCAAATTCAATACTAAAACTAGATTATAAGTACGATTATATGTATATGGGAATTTTATGCTCAAATGATGGCTCTCTTTATAGAAACTTTAAAAGACAAGCACATAGAATCAGTTGGAATTTATGAGTAGGACCCAGGTGACACTTTTGTGCAGGAATTATTTGAAAGCCTTTCATGCTTTAATTTATTCAATAGATATTCATTACCATGCAGTAAAGATGCAAATATGTTGCCAAGATATGTATGCCAGGTAAAGCCATGGAAATGGATTTAATAATTTCTTCATCAAAAGAAGTTCTTATCAAATTTATTTTGCATAAACACTAAAATTAGTGCTTGTTAAAATTTGGGAATATAATAACCACTTTTCAGACTCAAATTTTTGTGTATGGTTCAGAAATTGCTATGCTAAAGTGTGCTCTAGATGATTCTAATATATTTGCTTTCCAGATTACACTTTTAGAAACATAGCTTATAAATGTACAGATAGAGGTTAGATTTAAAAAGTCTAATGGTGAAGCTCTGAGGAGCACTAATATTTATTATATAAGAAGAAAAGCAGGCAAAAACAAAACTGAAGAGTGGTCTTATCATTGTTATTCAAACGTTACCTCCTCAGCTAAGCTTTCTCTGAACACTTTATCAAAACTTGGACCACCAGCTTTCTCCACACACTTTTTAGCCATAATTCCTGTTGTCTCTTTAAACCTCAATTGTCATAAATTTCTAATATTTTATAATGGATATTACTTAATTCTAACAATGTATTCTTTACATTTACATTTTGGGTTCCCTTTCCCATTATGTGCTCTGTAAGAGGAGATATTTTGTCCGTTTGGTGCAGCATCCAAGATTACCCCAGAACAGAATCTGGCACAGACACAATATTTAATTTCTAAATACATAGGAGGTAAATAGAAAAGCAGCTTTTTGCCTTTCCACAACTGATTACATTTATATCCAGTTGTCATCAAGGTGAACTTTCATACACAAGGGCTGCTTCTCAAACAGAAGCTTAAAAGAAGAATAAAGGAGGAAAATAGCAAGACCAACAGTGCTTGAAGTTCTAAATCCAGATGGTTTGCTGTCTATTATATTGATGTAACTAAGGAGTAAATTCAAGAATGTTTTGGGATATTTTAAATATAGATATTTTGGTTGGCTGAATTCCAAAATGGACCAACATTCGTGCCCTAGTTTCAGGAATATGACTGTAAGGAGATGTCATGTTAGTGATATTTTAAATGTAACTAAAATTACTAGTCATTTGACTTTGGGTAACTAAAAGGGAAGATTCTCCAGATGGGCCTAATTTAATTACAGGAGACCTTAAGACAAATATTCTTCCTTTTGGTAGCAGTATAAGAAAGCAGAAAAAGTGAAGCATGGTAAGAGTTTGACATACCACTGTTGTTTTGAAGAAAAGGGAAGCCATGTGAGAAGAAATGACCCTGTATGTTAGATGTTCTGGGACATATGTGGCTAAAACTCCTGCTACAACAATGAGAAAATGGAAGATATATATATATTTTTTAAAGGCAGTAAAGAACCTTGGAAGCAATAAAGAAAAAAGAACTAAAACTCCATAAATCCATGTTGTTGAGACCCTTCCTAAGGTGAGTTGACAACATTCAGCTATTTTTTTTATTTAAGACATTTTCAAAGTGTGCACAAGCATAAAGGCTCTGGATGGAAAATGGGAAAGAGAAAACCCAGATTTTAATAGTTTAAGAAGGTTGATAAGTTTGAAAGGACATGAAGGTCTGGGTGTGCAGGAAAGTGGGAAAGAAAAAGCAAATCTTCTAAAAGGCAGAATGAAATCATGCTCAGCCTTGTAATATTTATGAAACCATGACCTGACAGAGAGGGCACTTATTTCAAAAACATTGTTAGCTTCCTCAATACATGTACACAATTATGAAGCCACATGGGGCAGGGGAAGACTAAAGAGTTAGGGAAAATTCTCTAATAAAATTGAATCTTTTGGAATCTTTTGGGATAAAATATATAACTTAGAAAGCTCTTAGTCAAAAGCATGGGAAAACCATATTTAGCAAAAAATGCAAAGCAGAGGTATGCAGAGTCATCAAAACTGCAACCAAGGCCAACTTAATTTCTGATTGGATTTAAGTGATTAGCACCTCATGTATTTGCCTCACAGAGGAAAAGGTAAACCTTATTATGTGGAATAAAATATCAGAATTATGTCATACGTACTGAGGGGCATAAAAAAATCATAAACAGGGTAAGAAAGAGAGAAAATATAACCAGTAATCAAAGAAAAAGGTAGAAAATAGATGCAGTGATATAAAAGATACATATATTAGAATTAACAAATAAGTACTTAAAACATAACTGTGGTTGATATAATATAGAAAGCAGTGGAAAAAATGGAGAAAATGGATAAAAAGTTAATGCCATTTACCCAAGTATTAGAATCTATCCAAAAGAAAAAAATCTTTTGGCACTGTAAACAGAAATATGATATCTGCAAAAATGAATAATTGATCATTTTAAATGGACACATTAGAAAAAAACTTCAGTCATCTAGGAGAAAGTCCACAAAAATACTTAAACTGTACAAAAAAATGTAGCATGAAACAGGGTATATAAGAGATTTTTGGACACTCTCCAAAGTTCTACCATAAATATAAACAAAGAGTTGGAAGAAGACAACACGAATAATAGAGCAAAAGCAATATTGAAAGAAATAATGGCTAAAAAATTTTCTAAAATTGATGGAAAACTCACAGTAAATAAATTTAATTAATTATACCTTAAGCAGTATATATTAAAAGAAAGTTTACTAGGCACATCACACAGTAAAGCTGATACAAAGCAAAGAAAAAACACATCATGAGAGACATCCAAAGATAACTTCTCTTTAAAGAGCAACTATAAGAATGACAGCTGCCTTCTCAGCACTAATGATGGAAGTCAGAGGCAGTGGAATGACATCTTTGCATTGCTAATGTAAAAGTACTGCCAAACTAGAATTCTATAACAAGTGAACATATTCTTATCCTTCAAAAACAAGAGTGAAATGAAAATGTTTGCAAACAAAGACTGAGGCAAGTTGTCAATAATAGAGACATAGTTAAAAATAAAAGTCTGAATTAGAGCATGTTCTCCAGACAGGAAAACATTGATCTAAAATGTAAATACAGAAATACAGAATGGAATTAAAATATGCCAAAGGATAAAGAAAGCAAATAGATTGTTGAATATAAGTGATTGTTTAATGTATATAAAACAATTATAGGAAAGTCCTGTGGAGTTTAAATTGTACATAAAACAAAACACATGACAAAAATAATGCAAAAGGAAATGGCTTTTAAAGATTCTAAGGTAATAGTAGAGGAAAAGTAGAAAAATAATTTTATTAGATTAGAATAAGGATCCATAATGTAGAGACAAACCAATACAAATATTGAAATAATGTACAAATCATGTTAATTCAGTGGAAGATGGAATAATAAAAAATTTGTTAAACTAAAACATTTAGAAATAAAGGAGAAAACTATCATAGACATAATAGAACAAATAGAGAACAAAAAGCTGGATGACATTTAACACAACTTAGTAATAATTACAACTTAGTAATAATTACATTAAATGTAATCAACGTTTTAATCATTACAAGTAAGATATTGTCACACTTGGAAATTAAAAAAACAAGATACAAATATATGCTGTTTGAAACTAGGCAAAATTAAATATAGAGACAGATAAAAGTTAGTAAAAGACTTACAGAGTTAAAAACAAAAGGTTAAAAAATATGCTATGTAATTTCTTATTGCAGGTATTTCTTATTATTAGGTTAACTGTATTATCATACATCTATTGGGCAAAAGAATAACAACACAGATAAAGAAAAATATTTTATGATAATAAAAGTCAACCAGAAGCTATGACAACTGAAAAAAAAAAATATATATATACACACATACACATATATAAAACAAAACTTCAAAATGCATAACATATATATACAAAAATTATCTGAGAGGTAGAGGTAGGTAAAAGCTAAAATTTAAATTTTTGGTAAGGTAACATGGAATCAGATCATAACAATCTTTGGTAGGAGATTATTTAGGACACAAAAATCACTAACCAAAAACGAAAAAGAATAAAAATTGAATTTTATCACATGTAAGCTTTCTGCCCTTCAAAAGGCATCATTAAGAAAATGCAAAGGCTGGCCTCAGAGAAAACCAACAATCTATTTATCAGAAAAACAGTATGTACTTGGAATATCTAAGAGGCTCTGAAAACTCAGTAAGAGGAAGATAATCCAAAAAACTGGGTGAAAATTTGAACAAAAGTATTTCAGAAAAGAAACTAAATGCCTACCAATAAACACATTAAAAAAAAAGACATTTCTCATAACTAGTTATCAGGAAAATGCTAATTTAAACCACACTGAGATTCTTTTCCACTCAAATATGGTTAAATAAAAAATAAATCAATGAATAAAGACATAGCAATTGTTGAAGGGGACATGAAACAACAGAATCTCCCACAAAATGGTGGGAGTGCAGAATGCTACAACCTCTTTGGATAAATCACTGGTAGTCATTTTTGAAGTTTTTTATAAATTGATTATATGGCACCATGATTCCATTCCTAAGTGTTTGGTCCAAAGAAATGATAACATGTTCATACACAAAGACTTGTGCAAAAAGTTCACATTAACTTTATTTAAAATTGGCAAAACAAAAACAGGTGAATTAATAAACAAATAGTGGTATATCTGTACATTGGGATTCTACTCTGAGTTAAAAAATATCACACTACTGAGATACACAACATGGATACATCTTAAAACTGTTATATTGAATAAAAGAAGCCAGACACAAAAGAATATAGGTTTTAGGTTTCTATCTGAAAATCAGGAAAAGAAAAAACATATCTATAGTGACAGGAAGTAGGTTAATATTTCCTGTGCCAGATGTATGAGAAGTAGATGGTAAAGAGGCATGATAGTACTTTTCTTGTGAAGAAGTTTCACATCTTGATTTTGATGATAGTTATTAAGTGTATATGTTTTTTAGAGCTCATAAAACATACATGGAAAATGGGTGCATTTAAAAATATAAAGTATATCTCAATAAAGTAGATTTTTAAAAAAAGACAACTGATATCTTAAATAGGATACAAGTAAAGCTGCTGCTAAAAACTTTGTCATATCAATTATTTCATAAATGTATATGGAGTAAAAAGAAGTAAAGGATTAAAATCTTTATTTATACACTGCTTACAAAACACACATTTCAAACATAAAGAAACAGAATATTGAAAGTAAAATGATAAAAGACAACCTCAAGAAATTTCAAAGGATTGAAATAAGACAAAGACAGTTCACAAGAAGTGTCATTCATATGGCCAGTAAACCTGCAAAAAGTTTTCAATGGCATTAATCATTAGTTAGGGTAGTGCAGATTAAAAACTAAAATAGATATCATTACCCACTCACCAGAAAAAGTAAAATACAAAAAAGAAAATAGTAAGTTCTGATAATGGAGAGAAGCAACTGGAACTGTCATCTGCTTATCTGTGATTTGAACAACCACTTTAAACATATGTTGAGTGGCATACATGCAGAGGCTGAACATATGACTACTCGATCATCCAGTATATTTTTTTATTGCTTCTATAAAATATTACCACAAATTAGTGGTTTTAAACAACACAAACGTATTATCTCAAAATTTTGCAGGTTAGAATCCATTATAGGTCCTGCTGGACTAAAATCAAGGTACCATCAGTGATGAATTCCTTTCTGGAGGATCTAAAGGAGAAATAACTTCCTTGCCTTTTCCAGCTTGTAGAAGCTGTCCCTACTTGTTAGCTCTCAGACTCCTTTATCCATCTCAAACTGGCAAGGTTGCATCCCTCTACAACTATTCTTCTGTAGTTATATCTCCCTTTCACTCTGGACTCAGGTAGGAGAGGGTCTCAGATTTTAGAGACTCATGTGATCAGGTTGAACATACTTGGATAATACAGGATAATTCCCCCATATCAAGACTCTTAATTTAGTCAGCAAAATTCTTTTTTCCATGTAAAATAGCACATCCACAGATCCAACGAATTAGGATGGAGATGTCTTTAGGGGGCATTATTCTCTCCAACATATCTAATAAATCCAAGCCAAGGTTTACATCTAACAAAAAGCATACATGTGCTAACCAACAAATAGGTACTAGAGTATTCTGAAGTGCACTATGTGTAATAACCAAACAACAAACTACCCAAATGCCTACCAGAAAAGACTGGATCGAAATTTTTATTATATTCATACCATGGAATAGTATAGAAAAATGACAAGAAACATACACAACCACATAAAAACATATAGATGAGTTGAGAGATATAGACATAAGCTGTTGAATCAAAGAAGTCAATGCAAAACATTAGCTAATGTATCATTTTACTTACATAATATACAAAAACAATAAATCTAATTTATGCTGTGAAAGATCAGAAGAGTGAATACCTAAGAAGTAATAGAGTATAAATGAAATTCTCTGTTGCTAATAATATTTTGCTTCGTCATTCACAGGTGGTTGCACAGGAATGTTCAATTTGTGGAATTTCAGAGAGTTGAGAGTTGTTCACTTATTTGTACATTATGTGGATATTACAGTCGAAGAAAATGTTTACAGTTTTTAAAAAATCAGATATCCTTTAGATCAGTATTCTTCACCTATAGTAATAGATGCCATTTATTAAATTCTTACAATGTATGAACTTCTATGGTAAGTATTTTACGTCTGTTTCTCAAAAGAACCTTGAAATTTAGTGCTGTCACTTTTCTGTGAGTTTAAGTAACACAAGCAATGTAAAACAGACAGTGATGGGGCTTTATTAAAAACCTTACAATCATATTTTTTGTGTCATGTGTATTCACATACATATATGTACATTTTGACTATATTTATCTAAACGTTGGAATTACTAGAAATGTAAAAGTTCCATAAGGTAATTTATGCACCATAATGTTCATAAATTTATAATTACTTGTACAGAGTGTGATAGCAGAATAATCATTTCCAAATATGTCCATGTTCACATGTCCAGAGCCTATAATATGCTATGTTACATGACAAGGAACATTAATGCTGTGGTGGAATTAAGGCTGCTAATCACCTGACCTTAAAATAAAAAGATAATCCTGGATTACCTGGGTGAACCCAATGTAATCACAAAGTCTTTTAAAATGAAAGAAGAGGGCAGAAGGGGAGGACAGAGAGACAGAGATTTGAAGATCCTAACTTGCATCTCTGAAGAAGGGTTCAGGAGACAGGAAATGAAAGATGGCTTCCAGAAATTGGAAAGACAAGGAACAGATTGTCCCCTAGAGCTTCTAGGAGGAACACAGCCCTGTCTACACCTTGTGTTTAGTCCAGCAAGACCCATTTCTGACTTTGGATCTCCTGAAGATAATAATGTTGTTTTAAACCACTAATGTATGGCAATTTGTTTTAGTAGCCATAGGAAATTAATGCACTAAGTTCACACCATAGAGAATTGAAGTGGACATTTCATTTTACTGGAATTACCCTAGTCACATGCACCCACCCAGTACATGAGGCAGTTCTATCTGGAGAAGAAAGTTCACAATTTCAAGTATTTTACATAACCCTTTATTTAAATGTCTGGGACAATTGGAATAGTGGTTTTCTATGGTATGAGGCATGTCAATATACCCATATAATTAGAGAGAGATCTGTTGGAGTTTGGGCTGTATGAGAACGACCCTAAGTTGTAAAAAAAGATTTAAAACTGTAGATATTGGAGTTAGTAACCAATTGACTGAAACAAGTGCCAATTATAATTAGAACACTTCTAGCAATAAATAAAAATTAAAATAAATATTTATATGAATAGTGTATAATCTTCAATGAATGTTCTGCACTCTAAATAGCAAAGCCCTCAAATTATTTCAAGTCCAAAGTTGTACAGCACAAACTTTGAATATTTCAGGTAATATATTTAAGTGATTCATAGATGAATAAAGTATAGTCCAAATATTCTGATGTCCATTAAACATTAAAAGTTTTGTAGACTAGAGAATTGGTCAAATTGGAACAAGAAGGTGTAGACATTCCTGGTGGGAAACAGTCAGCTCCACTCCAGGGTGTGTGTAAAATTGTAACATTTCTAGAATATCTCACCTGGCTGTAGTGCATTTGTATATCCTCATGGGTGGAGAGAAGTTCATCGCCGTGTCAATGGGTAATTACCTGGGCAACGGAGGACAAGTCTAAACCTGACAGGTTAAGGGGAGGGCGCTGGCTTGTTTGCTGGCTTCTTGCAGAGCAAAAGAGAGAGACGGCCCTGGACTGCAGTTTGTAAGCAATAAATGAGTTTTAAACTTTATTTCTCCCTTTGACTGATTTCAGTTTTTAGAGGTATTTTGCCCTGGGATTTCTTCTCCCAGGACTTACACAGGGATAGCAACTCAGGGAAGCATTGGCAGTATAGGAGGCAGTCTCAAATGCCTGGGCAATCAACATTTAACTATTTCTATAGTCAACTTAAACAAGAAGTAGCCATGCAAAAAAGAGCTAAAGCTGAAGATTCTGGAGAAACCACATGAATAATATAGTTTGCTGTTATGGTCTGGAAAAAAAGTGAAAGGTAATGTTTTAAGCTGAAATATTCTCTACTGTAGAATGCATAATTTCATAGGGGAAGAGGAATCATTAATATGTAGAATGATCTTAAAATATATCAGGAAGGAAATGGCTTATTTAGTTCTATGGTGTGGCACTGTTTAGATTCCCAATGGTATGTGAAGAAGTGCAATCTGCCTGAAAGTTACAATGTACAGATGTGACCTTCACAAATTTAATTTATTTTATTCTTCTGAGAAACTGTCTTAAAATTTTTACTGCCCTACTTTTCAGCACCACCTGTCTGTACAGTATTAGCCCCCAGAAGTTTCATTTGACTGATCAACTTGAGAAAGGCTTTTTCATTGAAAGGGAACATTTTTCCCTACAGGATGGCAGTCATATCTAAACACTTATCTGAATAGTAGAAAAATCTTAACCAGTTCTAACACTCAGTTAAGGAATTATGTGCATCAATTTAATTTAAATAAGCAAAAAAGATTTGAACGTACATTCCATAGAAAAAAGTTAAAAAGAAACATATGAAGACTGCAGACTGCAAAGATAGGATACAAATTAATAGAAACACCTTATAAAACAAACAAACAAAAAAGCAGAACTAAGAAAGGATATACTGTTTAGATTACCATTTATGTAGAGCAGAAGCATAATCCTTGGGCAGATAAGGTTAATTAGGAATTGATTATAATGTATATTTTTTTAGCCTGGATCAAACTGAAATAGAATGATCATGTCTATTTATTAGAATATTGTTATTGTTGAAACTGAAGTAATTATTTTATCATTTCTATGCTGTTGCTGAGCCAAACAGAAATAAACACCCTCTTTCACTTATCTTGAAAATTAGCAAAAAATGTTTTAGTACATATTAAATGGTAATGCCTCTGCTCCTCTTCAGTTTGCATGACTCAAAAGGACAATTAATAGGACGAGTGCCACAGAAGGTGAGGTTGAGAGATTTCTTTTTCCACATGACTTAAAAAATTTTTGAGAACAAAATAAAGTAATTAAATGTCATCTTTTTAAGAAGAAATTTATAGAAGGACCCAAATGGTAAGCAACGAAAATGGGTTTTTCCATAAGATATTTATATTTTGCTCTATGAAAGGAAAAAGATACATGCTGGATATACATATATATTATATATATAACAGAAATATATATATATATATTTTTGTTAATTACTAGAGAAAGTTTAACTATCAGTAACACAGTGGTAAAGAAATTATTACAATTTGATGCTATCAATGTCAATCACTTCAATATAAAATAAGGAAGCTAATAAATTTAACCCCAGGGACACAGTGACCAGGTTGCATTCATGGTTATAACTTTGCATGAAACCTTACTCATCAGCTCCTCCCTGGACTATGGAAATAGTACTAGCAGTGTTCAGATGTCAGCCTCCATATTATCTAATTATTATTCAATACAATGTTTGGTAGAAAACATAAAAGGAGAGTTCAAGTCTTAAGAAGATACTGAACAAGCTACTCCTCCTGTGACATTGGAGGAACTAAGACAGTTTGAGAACTGTTGTGAACTGTTTGTGAGCTAGGAAAGGAATTGGAGTTTGCTTTGCTTCTTCCCAACCATCGCTCTGGGAAAATTAGTTATATCCAGTATTAGCAGTAACTCAATTCCTCAGTGCCGGTGTGCTCCGGAGTGAAATCAGGGCTGTAGGAAAGCCCTGTGAAAGTGAAAAGCTGATAAAAAGGGTGGGACTGGGTTGTCCTCCCCCTCCAAACCCTCAGGGTCTTGTGAATTACAATCTAATAAGTATTTCCTCCCAAACTGTGTGCCCTTTGAGAGCAAAAATTTGGTTTGTGGAATTATTTTCCAGTATATTAAATGATAAACTATTCTGATGCCAGGGTCCAAATGCTAGGGTTCATAGATAGTTCCCTACATCTTGAGTTTATCAAGCTACCCAGACTGTAGTCTGCCCTACCTCTAATACTCAAAATCATCAAGATAATCCATGCTTTCTCTCAACTTCTCTAAAAGCTGCTGAGAACAACTCATTATGTTTCTTATTAGGTCTGCTGTTTAAGAGATGAGAACTGTGGGGCATATCCTCGAGAGCCCTTTGAAGGATCTTTCTAACATGTTTCCTGAGGAACCTCTGTCTTTCTGACATTTTATGTAGTCCCATTCTGCATTTCATCTTTGCTCCAAAGTTCTTTCTTAATTTGAAAACATGAGAAGGTCTGGGAATGTGAAAGATAACTTTGTTTTTGAACTCAGTAAGGACTGGTTTCCATTTCCCGTAAATATCACTTGATTTTAGAAATATTTGATCTAGTTCATTGAAGAATGCTGTTGGTATTTTGATAGGAATTGTATCAAATCTGCAGATTGCTTTAGGCAGGATGGCCATTTTGACAATATTAATGCTTCCTATCCATGAGCACAGGTTTTGTTTCCATTTATTGGTATCTTCTTTAATTTCTCTCCCGAGTGTCTTGTAATTTTCAGAGTATAGGTCTTTCACCTCCTTGGTTAGGTTTATTCATAGGTATTTTATTCTTTTTGATGCAGTTGTGAATGGAATTGTTTTCCTGATTTCTCTTTCTGCTAGTTCATCATTAGTGTATAGGAATACAACAGATTTCTGTGTATTAATTTTGTATCCTGCAACTTTGCTGAATTCAGATATTAGATCTACTAGTTTTGGAGTGGATTTTTTAGGGTATTTTATGTACAATATCATGTCATCTGCAAATAGGGACAGTTTAACTTCTCCCTTGCCAATCTGGATGCCTTTTATTTCTTGTGTTGTCTCATTGCCATGGCTAGGACCTCCAGAACTATGATGAATATAAGTGGGGAGAGTCGGCATCCTTGTCTTGTCTCTGATCTTATGGGAAAAGCTTTCAGATTCTCGCTATTAAGAATAATGTTGGCTGTGGGTTTATCATATATGGCCTTTATTATGTTGAGGTACTTGTCCTCTATAACCATTTTGTTGAGAGTTTTTATCATGAATGGATGTTGAATTTTGTCAAATGCTTTTTCAGCATCTATGGAGATGATCGTGTGGTTTTTGTCCTTTTTGTTGATGTAGTGGATGATGATGGATTTTCAAATGTACCATCCTGCATCCCTGGAATAAATCCTACTTGATCATGATGGGTGATAATTTTGATTTTTTAAAAATTCGGTTTGCTAATATTTTGTTGAGTATTTTTGCATTTATGTTCATCAGAGATATTGGTCTGAATTTTCTTTTTGTGGTGTCTTTGCCTGGTTTTGGTATTAGAGTGATGCTGGCCTTGTAGAATGAGTTTAGGAGTATTCCCTCCTCTTCCACTTTTTGGAAAACTTTAAGGAGGATGGGTATTAGGTTTCGCTAAATGTTTGATAAAATTCAGCAGTGAAGCCATGTGGTCCAGGAGTTTTGTTCTTAGGTAGTTTTTTGATTACCAATTCAATATCCTTGCTGGTAATTGGTCTACTCAGATTTTCTGTTTCTTCCTGGGTCAGCCTTGGAAGGTTGTATTTTTCTAGAAAGTTGTTTATTTCTTCTAGGTTATCCATTTTGTTAGCATATAATTTTTCATAGTATTCTCTCATAATTCTTTGTATTTCTGTGGTGTCCGTAGTGATTTTTCCTTTCTCATTTCTGATTCTGTTTATGTGTTTAGACTCTTTTTTTCTTGATAAGTCTGGCTAGGAGTTTATTTTGTTTATTTTCTCAAAGAACAAGCTCCTGCTTTTATTGATTCTTTCCATTGGTTTATTCTTTTCAATTTTATTTATTTATGCTCTAATCTTTATTATGTCCCTACTTCTACTGACTTTGGGTCTCTTTTTTTCTTCTTTTCCTAGTTTCATTATATGTGAGTTTAGACTGTTCATTTGGGATTGTTCTTCTCTCCTAAGGTAGGCCTGTATTGCAATATTCTTCCTTCTTAGTATGGTCTTTGCTGCATCCCACAGATTTTGCAGTGATGAAATTATTGCTGTCATTTGTCTCCATATATTGCTTGATCTCTGTTTTTATTTGGTCACTGACCCATTGATTATTTAGGATCATGTTGTTAAGCCTCCATGTGTTTGTGAGCCTTTTTGTTTTCTTTGTACAATTTATTCATTTGTGGTCTGAGAAGATGGTTGGTACAATTTCAATCTTTTTGAATTTACTGAGGCTCTTTTTGTGGCCTAGTATGTGGTCTATTCTGAAAAACGTTCCATGTGCACTTGAGAAGAATGTGTATCCTGCTGATTTTGGGTTGAGTGTTCTGTTCTTTAGATATCTGTTAGGTACATCTGTTCTAATGTGTTGTTCAGTGCCTCTGTGTCCTTATTTATTTTCCGCCTGGTTGATTTGTCCTTTGGAGTGAGTGGTATGTTGAAGTCTCCTAAAATGAATGCATTGCCTTCTATTTCCTACTTTAAATCTGTTAGTATTTGTTTCACATATGTAGGTGCTCCTCTGTTGGGTGCATAGAAACTTATAATAGTTATATGCTCTTGTTGGACTGATCCCTTTATCATTTTGTAATGTCCTCCTTTGTCTCTTGTTACTTTTTTGTTTTGAAGTCTATTTTGTCTGATTAAAGTACTGCAACACCTGCTTTTTTCTCTCTATTATTTGCATGAAATATCTTTTTCCATCCCTTCACTTTTAGTCTGTGTATTTCTTTGGGTTTGAAGTGAGTCTTTTGTAGGCAGCATATAGATGGGTCTTGCTTTTTTATCCATTCTATAACTCTGTGTCTTTTGATTGGTGCATTCAGTCCTTTTACATTTAGGGTGATATCAATATATATGTACTTACAGCCATTGCAGGCTTTGGATTCATGGTTACCAAAGGTTTAAGGGCAGCTTCTTTACTATCTAACCATCTAACTTAAGTCACTTATTATGCTATTATAAACACAGTCTGATTATTCTTTATTTCTCTCCCTTCTTTTTCTTCCTCCTCCACTCTTTATATGTTAGGTGTTTTATTCTGTACTCTTTGTGTTTCCCTTGACTGATTTTGTGCATAGCTGATTTTGTTTTACATTTCGTTAGTATTAGTTGGTCTACTTTCTTTGCTGTGGTTTAATTTTCACTGGTGACAGCTATTTAGCCTTAGGCTTAGTTCCATCTACACTGTAGAGATGTACTTTAAAATACACTGTAGAAATGGTTTGTGGGAGGTAAATTCCCTCAACTTTTGCTTATTTGGGTATTGTTTAACCACTCCTTCAAATTTAAATGATAATCTTACTGAATAGAGTATTCTTGGTTCAAGGCCCTTCTGTTTCACTGCGTTGAATATATCATGCCACTCCCTTCTGGCCTGTAAGGTTTCTGCTGAGAAGTCTGATGATAGCCTGATGGGTTTTCCTTTGTAGGTGATCTTTTTTCTCTCTCTGGCTGCTTTTAATATTCTGTCCTTGTCTTTGATCTTTGCCGTTTTAATTATTATATGCCTTGGTTTTGTCCTCTTGGGTCCCTTGTGTTGGGAGATCTGTGGACTTCAATGGCCTGAGAGACTATTTCCTTCCCCTGATTGGGGAACTTTTCAACAATTATTTCTTCAAAGACACTTTCTATCCCTTTTTCTCTCTTCTTCTTCTGGTACCCCTAAAATGGGAACATTGTTCTGTTTGGATTGGTCACACAGTTCTCTTAATATTCTTTCATTCATAGAGATCCTTTTACCTCTCTCTGCCTCAGTTTCTCTGTATTCCTGTTTTCTGATTTCTATTCCATTAATGGTCTCTTCCATCTCACCCAGTCTGCTCTTAAATCCTTCTGTTGTTTTATTTCTGTTATCTCCCTTCTGAGTTTATCCCTTAGCTCTTGCATATTTCTCTGTAGCTCCATTAGCATGCTTATGACTTTTATTTTGTGTTCTTTTTCAGGAAGATTGGTGATTTCAGTCTCACCAAGCCCTCTCTCTGGTGTTTGAAGGATTTTGGATTGAACAAGGTTCTTCTGTCTTTTCATTGCTGTGGAGTGGTCACCGGTGAGTGGCGCATGTGTCAGCTGGGAGAACAAAGTCCCTTCCTGATTGCTGGTCTCTTTTCCTGTCTCCACTTTCTGTGCTGGATAACAGCACACAGGGAGAATACTCTCGGTTAATCCCCTAGGCTGTCATGGGCGGGGGCAGCCCTTGGCATGTCCTAGAGCACTGGCAGGGGTCACCGGCCAGCAGTGCATGTATCTGCTGCAAAGACAAAGCTCCTTAGTGCCTCTCAGTCTCCATGTCCATCTCTTTCTGTGCCAGTCAACTGTGCAGGGAGCAGCCTCTGGGTTAATTCCCTAAGCTACCGTGGGTGGGGCTGGCTTCTAAATTTTTATCAATTTATTCATATGAACTCCATGTAGGTACTAAAATCCACCACTATTCTTTGAATCACTTAATATAAGCCTTCCTAATTAATAACCTGCTTCCTGTTTTATATTTCTTAACTTATTCTCTCCATTGTAGCCAGAGTTATATTTCTATAACAGCTGTTTGATCATTTCAGTACCCATTTAAAACTGTTCATTGTGTTCCTACTAGATAAACCTCCAAGCCACCATCTTTGGCCTACAAAGCTCTTCATGATATGAACATTTCTCATGCGTTCATCATATCTCATCACTGCCTTCCCTTTTCAATCTATATTCACCAAATTTAGTGACTTCAGAGATATGTTTTATCTTGCTTTCATTCATGTGTACTTATTTTTGATATGCCTGAAATACTCTTCACTGTCTCATCCTGTCATCTTTTATCTTGAAAATAGCCAGTCACTTTTTAGGTTGTAAACTACTCCTCAAGGCAATTCTCACTGATGCCCCAAAACTAGTTAAATGTGTGTTTATGTGTTCATTTAATATACCTGGCTTCAGATATCATGTTCTATACCATTCGGTCAATAGCCTTTTCTTCCCTGTCTGCTTTGCTTCACTGAAAGTAGACACTGTACTTATTTTACTTGCTGTTATAAATGTAGCACATGATACAGTACCTCTCACATAGATGTCCATTAATAAATATTTTTTAATAAACTTCTGCTATATGTTAAACATTGCTCTTAACACTTACATTACTTCAATGACAAAGATCTCTGACTTCACAGAATTTACACAGTGAACAATAAGTATAATAAAAGATGTTATATTATGTTGTAACATGATAAACATGACAATGGAAAAATTAAACAAACCAAAATTTAGAACATGAAAAGATTAGGGAATGAAATTGGATGAGGGTGAGAGGGATTCCACATAGTCCTCATTGAAAAGGTAAAACCTCAGCAAATATTTGAAAGAGATGAGGTACTTATCTTCATATATATGTAGGGAAAAAGTATTCCAGAGAGAAAATATAGGTAGAAAAAATGCTTAAAATAAGAGTGTTCCTGTGTGTTTGAAAAATATCAAGGAGCCCATTGTAGCTAAAACAGAGATAGAAAGGAAGGAAATAAGAAGTATAACAGGGGTCACATTTAGAGATTTTTACTCTGAGTGAAATGGGGAACCACTGCAGAATTTTCAGCTGAGAAGGTACATACTCTTACTTATGTGTTAAAAGAACTAGTTTGACATTTGTGTCGAAAATAAACTTTCTACTACAAAAATAAATGTGTATTTTCATTTTAGAAGGTATATTAACTTCCTATTGCTGCAATAACAAGTTAACACAAACTTAGTGATTCAAAAACAGCACAAATGTATATTGTCTTATATTTCTGGATGTTAGAAATTCTAGATCAGTTTTAGTGGGCTAAAATCAGTGTGTCACAAAGGCTGAGTTCCTCAGAATGATCTAGGGGATAATATTTTCTTACCTTTTCCAGCTTCTAAAGGCTGCTGTATTTCTTGGCTTGTGGCCCCCTTTCATGCAAAGTCATCACTCTAACAGCTACTTCCATTATCTCATATCCTTCTATGACCCTGAGCCTCTTGTTCCCTCAAGAGCCTTAATTTAATGACATATTCAAAGCTGTTTTTGCCACAAAGGTAACATAGGAACAGGTTTGAGGATTAGGAGTTGATGTCTTTGGGAGAAGAGGCATTATTTTGCCTACAGAAGGCTAGCATAGTAGAGTAGGAAAGTGGGTGCACATGGGACCAGAGTTGCAGAGATGAATACAATAGAAAGATGGATACCATGATATAGAAATAGATAACACTTTTTCTTAAAATATAGCAAATGTTTGGTAAAGTGCATAAATCTTAAGCACTAATTTGATTAACTTTAGCATATATAAATATCTATTTAACCTCTTAAACTGTATTATGAAACATTTCCAGGATTCTATAAAACTACCTCATTCATTGTCTCAGTAAATCACTACCCTCAAAAAAAAAAAAACCACAAAAGAACAAAAACAAGCTCCCCCATATTTTGATATCTATTAACATAGATAAGTTTTGGCTATTTTGAAATTTATGAAAATTAAGCCATAAAGAATACTGTTTGGTGATTTTTATTTTAAAAAATATAAAATTACATCTGGGAGATTCATCCATGTCATGACTTAGTAGTATTCCTCTTCATAAATAAATATATGACAATCTATCCATTCTATTCATGATATTCAGATTTGGGCTTTTATGACTAAGTATAGTATGAACATTCTTGCATGGATCAGGTAATGAGTATGAACTTAAACCCTTGCCCACACTATAAAAATCAGCTCCACCTGGATAACAGACATAAACATGGAAGATTCAAAGAGTACCTATTCTATAAGTAAACATGAGAAGATCTTTACCACCATATAGAAAGGTTTCTTAAACAGGAGACCAAAACCAATAACTATGAACAAAAGGCCTGAAAATTGGATATATTTTCAAGATTAAAGGCAAGATGATTTATAACAAAGTGAATATGGAGAGTGGAAGAGACAGGGTCAGGTTAGCCTAGGTTCAGCTTGAGTAACTGAAAAGATGGAATCTAGAGACAAGTTTGAGTTAAGATTTTAGAAGAAATTTAGGAGTCATGAAATGCTGTGAGTGTGTGGACTGTGGTTATATTTATAAGAACAGTTTCAGTGGAGTGGTGGCAGCAAAATCCTTATTGGAGAATGAGACTAAAAGAATTAAAGACCGTGAATATAATCAGTGGCAAGTAAAGAAATGGAATGATATTTGGTGGAGAAAGCGTGCTCAAAGAAATTTTTGTTTGTTTTACCTGGGAGTAACTGTAACGAGGGTTATGATTTTGCCAGAGAACTACAACAAAAGTTCAAGAAGGCCAAGGCTGTCAAGAGTGTTTGGAAGTGAATTATTTTAATAACTGAGCATAGAGTTTAAAATGGGTAAGTAAGGCGGTGAGGACATCAAGGCATGAAGTATAATGAAAAGGCATGGAGCTTTGGAAAAAGAAGTACTAGTGGGTGGGAGAAATGTTGGGTTAGTTTTGTAAGGTGAGTGTTATAAATATAGGAGATATCAGAAGGTGAGATGTAGATTATGAAGTGATTGGAATTTTTGGTAGAGAAAAAATCTAGTTTATGAGCATAGAAGGTTAAGGCTGATATAGAGCACTGAATTATTGGAGTGGGGGGAGGGGACAAGAAATAGCATCTAGGACAGGGAAACTTGATCTATGCTGTGCGTTTGGACAGTACCCAGCACTTCTATGGGAGTAGAATGACAATGAGTCAGCAGCCAAAAATCGCTGAATGATGACAAATGACCCAGGGATTATTAGTTAATAAGAACAATGAGGGATAATTATAGGTATCATTTAATAGCATGAGATTCAAAACTGGTTAATTTAGAAATAAAGGAAGAATAATATTCAGAAAGTAAAAATGAGAAGCTAAAAGGACACTTAAAGCTGCATCTCAGGCCCATCAGAACAAATGATACGGGAGGAAACCATGATGGTAGAGAATTTCAGGGGACACAATAACCTTAGAGGAGATCCACATAGGGAGGGCCAAGTTTCTTTTAGTCTAAAAAATTAAGGGAGAGTTCAAAGATATTAATAATACAGCACAGAGATTTGAGTGTGAGGTAAATATAGGGGACAGAATTGAGGATGAACAAAGCTTCAGAGGGTTTGGATTGGAATATGAGAAACAAAACATAACCTGGGATTCTGGGGCCTTCTATACTTACGGTTAAAACAAGGAATAAGATAGTGATACTAGTCCCAATGGATTAAAAGAAAATGTCAGTGATGATATCTAGTGAAGATATAGTTGATGATGGCAATAGAAAGACTAAGACTAGTGCACATGGTCACCTTTGACCCCACTTTCACTCCCACTCTTCAGTCATGGGGGAGAATGAATACATGACATAGTTATTAAAAAAATGTGTCTGTGAAAGAAAAAAACCTGCACAATACTTCAAATAAGATGGAAATAATTTCATGTGGGGCAAGTTGGATATTTCTAAAAGACCAGAGTCTTTCAGGCTATTGTAGAATGGTTATTATTACCTCTCACTTAATATGAGAAAAGGTTTGTACCAGTGTATCCCTGGAAACCTCTGTGAAGAGGCATTTTGGGGATGATCCACAGTGTTACACAGATAATTTTTAGAGAAAACATTAATAATTCACAGGGTTCAGCTCCATTTCTAAGAGAAACATTCTTCTTGAATCCTAGTGGCTAATATAATCTCTCCTTCTTTGAATCAATGATACACCTGTCTGGAGTAAAGGAGAAGCAATCCTCTAACATCTTAATACAATAAACACCTAGGGATCATAACTAATGAAGATAATACTATAGAGTGATGAATAAACTACGGAATCCTTTCTGAATGATACTTTGGAGTCACCTCTTCTGTCACCTCTTGCAAGATGTCATGTAAAAGGAAGCACTTAAATATGTGATGATTCTTTTTTAAATAAAGTAACATACAGAATAAGTAAAATGAGAATATGGTGATGGAACAAATGTCCCCGTGATACTGAACACACTGTAGAAAGTGACCACTCTCATCACAGTTGGATTAAATAACAAAGGAATAGAAACCGGAAATAAGTCAACTGAGGTTCGGTGATTGGTCATAGTGTTAGTTAAGGAAACAAAGAAAAAAAGTAAGTCTATATATGATGCTGTCAGAAAGAAAACAACATTATTAGTGGTTTCCAATTTTTGTGTAAGTGGGGATCAAAATGCCAAAGTCAAGGCAACCAACCAATTTGGAGTACACAGAGAACTTGAAAGGGAAACAATTTAGAGAAAATTTGTACTAAGGAGGCTCCTGAAAAGTTATCATTACTAATGTAAAAGTATCTTCAGGCAACTAGCAATAGATGGGGTAGATATCATTAAAAAAAGGAAAAGGTTGGAGAGTTGAAATAAACTTCTCATATTTGTGTTATTGTTCCCTTTGTTGTGTGTAAGCATTTTACATGCCTGTAACAGAATAACATGTAAATATTAACAAGTCAAACATTCATCAGAAAATTCTGGAAATGGAAGAAATACTTAAAAACTAAGACACAGAAAGGACAATTGCAACTGTATTATATATATTTTAAAAACCTTTATGTTCTCTCCAGTCAAAATAATAATGCATGTTGATCTAAGTTTAGAAAAAATAATAAGTGAATATTATATCAAAAATATGCTAATTTAGGAAATTAGAGAGTTTGCAATCACAATGAGAACTCTTGCTTATCACATGACAGCCTACACAACATTTAGAGGTTATTATTTTCAAGCAGCAAAAATATGTATTGACTATTATTTTGTTACTGGAACTGTTTGAGATCATCTTGAAATATAAATATTACTAAAAATATATTATTACTAAAGTAAAAGACATGTGAAGCTCCAAAATAACCTATATTCAAGCTTAGAAAATAAGAGTAAAATATTGGAAAGATTAAAGTACAATTTTGTACATAAAATGAAGGGTAACTGGAGTACAAATTAATCTTCTCAGGGCAATGGTTTAGGCAACAGAGTGCACAGTGGCTCAGAAAAAAAAGCAATATGGTATGCGGATGAAAATTTCTATACTTCAGTATAACTAGTTCATCAGTATATGAGGAACACTTTGGAAGCACTTCATTTGTACTTCAACCCAAATACTCTTTTTTTCCCCCAGAGTCATTATATTGTGTGATCTTAAGAAAACAATTTATTGAGCTCATCAAATATGTATTAACCTTTTTGCCTATATTTTTTTCTAAGAGTTTTATAGTTTCATGACTTACATTCAGGTCTTTGATTCACCTTGAGTTTACCTTTGTGTATGGGGTTAGACAGTAGTCCAGTTTCATTCTCTTACATGTAGCTGTCC
Organism: Smutsia gigantea; assembly: GCA_032199065.1. Classification (NCBI taxonomy): domain Eukaryota; kingdom Metazoa; phylum Chordata; class Mammalia; order Pholidota; family Manidae; genus Smutsia; species Smutsia gigantea. The sequence continues at coordinate 36,097 of JAVSCE010021920.1, read as the reverse complement.
AGGTTTTCCAACACCAGCTGCTGAAGAGGCTGTCATCTCCCCATTGTATATCCAAGGCTCCTTTTATCAAATATTAATTGACTGTATATGTTTGGGTTAATGTTTGGATTTTCTATTCTGTTCCACTGGTCTGTGGGTCTGTTTTTGTGCCAATACCAAATTGTCTTGATTACTGTGGCTTTGTAGTAGAGCTTGAAGTCAGGGAGCGTAATTCCCCCTGTTTTATTCCTCCTTCTCAGGATTGCTTTGGCTATTCGGGGTCTTTTGTGGTGCCATATGAATTTTAGAATTATTTGTTCAAGTTCATTGAAGTTGTGGAAAGCAGTATGGAGGTTCCTCAAAAAACTCAAAATAGAAATACCATTTGACCCAGGAATTCCACTCCTAGGAATTTACCCTAAGAATGCAGCAGCCCAGTTTGAAAGACAGATGCACCCCTATGTTTATCACAGCACTATTTACAATAGCCAAGAAATGGAAGCAACCTAAGTGTCCATCAGTAGATGAATGGATAAAGAAGAAGTGGTACATATACACACTGGAATATTATTCAGCCATAAGAAGAAAACAAATCCTACCATTTGCAACAACATGGATGGAGCTAGAGGGTATTATGCTCAGTGAAATAAGCCAAGCTGGAAAAGACAAGTATCAAATGATTTCACTCATATGTGGAGTATAAGAACAAAGAAAAAAACTGAAGGAACAAAACAGCAGCAGACTCACAGAACCCAAGAACGGACTAATAGTTACCAAAGGGAAAGGGACTGGGGAGGATGGGTGGGAAGGGAGGGGCAAGGGGGAAGAAGGGACATTGCGATTAGCAGATGTAATGTTGGGGGGGCACGGGGAGGGCTGTACAACCCAGAGAGAACAAGTAGTGACTCTATGGCATCTCACTACGCTGATGGACAGTGACTGTAATGGGGTTGGGGGGGGAACCTGATGAAGGGGGTAGTGTAATCACCATAATATTACTCATTTAATCGTAGATTAATGATATCAAAATAAACTTATTAAAAATAAATAAATAAATAAAAGTACTATCAGATTAAGGGATAATAGTAACAATAAAAAAAATAATAAGATAAAAAATATGTATTAACCTATTTTAAGTCATCTTAAATAACATCTGAGAATAATATAGTAATTGGTATAAAAAGTTCTTACATGTAGAAAATCAATTGTATATATGTATAAAGTAGAATACTACATTGCAGTGAAAATTAATAAATGGTATCTCTATGCTTCAATATGAATATATTGAATATAATGCTATGGAAATAAAAAATATGTGGCAGAAGGATAGATTCAGAATAGACTCTTAGGGTATGAAAATTACAAAATAACAATATATGGATTACACAGACATATGCAGTAAAATTATAATGAAGAGGAAGAAAATTACAAAAACAAATTCATCATAATGCTTGCCTCTGTAGAAGGGATATCATAGGATCAAGAGAGACAAAAAGGGATATAAATGTTTTTGTAAGGCTCCATTTCTTGAGCTGGATATTGCATAAACAATTGTTTATTTCATTACAGTTATGTATATCTTGCACAAGTTCTGAAAAGATACTTCTGTATTCATTTATAGTTAATTGAAGTAATTTAAAATTAGGTGAATGACTTCACAAGTGATGACAGAATAAATAAAATAATGAGATAAACAGTTCACAAAATTATTATATAAAAATATCCAGCATAAAATATAGGGATAGAAGATTTTTCAAGGGATAAGAGGCAGATCTGGAGGAAACAGGCTTTAATTTCAGTGGATTAAACTTAGATTTTTATAAGGCATAATATCAGTAGGAACATACTTTCTATTAAAATGACTGTCTTGTACATACTAGGTTTGGTAGTATTATGCCATTTCGCTTAAAGACTTGTAGCTTTAAGGGAACCATAGAACTTACAGTGACTTCTATAAATCACCTGTCTAGTAATAACTAAAACCTGTCATCAGTAGTAGGATTGTCTAATGATACTGTAAATGTTCATACTAGTTCTAGTTCTGATGCTGTAATAGAAATTTGAGGAAAACAGACTCCTTTTTTAAATCTTCTATTCAATGACCTTATCATATTAGATCTCATTATGGCATCTCTCTAGCTTTAACATTTTAGGTATTTATGACCTCTCAAGGTACTCCGGATTGAATCTGTTGGTCTCTTTTGGGACCATCTTAATTTAAATTATCATACTGATAACTACTCTGGGATAGAATGCTATTAGGTCTTTATCTGCATCACTCACTGAGAAAATGCACAGTGTTAAATAATAATGCACATTTTGATAAGTCATTGAATAACTGGGCTAGTAAATGAAGAAGTTATATAAATGAAAGAAAATTATGGTTATTTTGTGTAATATAAGGGCTAAAATGTGCTATCTTTGATAATTCATTGCCCTGCTATACTCATATTCAGCTTAAAATTATGATCTCAAACTATCGTATATATGTATCGATAATTCAGTATTCAGAAAATGTACTGGCTATGGTTAATAAATGTCCATAAAAATGTTGGAAATACAACTATCTTCATTTTGTGTATTTTCTCTGTTTTATACTTGAAATGTACTATCAGTATCCTGTGTTTACAGTTTCTTTTCTAGAAAAAGCAGATTCACATGTAAATGAAATTGATTATACAGAGCAAAAAATAGAGCACAGTTTACTTATTCTAAAAGAAAAAATTAAAAACTTAAAATATGCATCTGTTAGGTAGAGAGATAGACATGAGCAACCAGGGAAGGGGAAGATAGGGTTCAAGGAAAAAACTGCCCAAACTCTACCCAGGTATGGGGTCCCATGTGAAGACAACAAAGGCTTTGCAGGGAGATAACTTCTTTGCCTATTGGGACCAGGCTCAAGTGGTCCCAACTTGGGTGTGACCGAACAAAACTAAAAGCCACCCAGACCACACATCACAATCTCACTAAAATAAAATTGCAGTTTTGATCCCCCAACCATGGGTTTTTCTGTGTGCATTTTGAAAAAAGACATGCGCAGCAAGAGGAATGGCTGTCAATCAAGTGACCTCACTATGTCAATCAAAGAGGCACCTCCTGGCTAGGACATGATAAATAGATCCTCTACTAAAAGTTCAGGGCCTTTGTCTACCTTGACTCTGGCCCACTCCTCCCTTGGGCTGTATTCAAATAAAACTTTTGCTCTTCTTCGTTATTGTGTGTCTGCCTTTCAATTCTTTGTTGCGGTAGGGACAAGGATCCAGGAGAACAAACCGAACCCGTAACACATCTACAATTACACAACAAGAGAAAACACTGAAACCTATAGGTAATAGAGTAAGAAAAATATTACTTGGTTTATTTTTGTATCTACAATTTCTCTAATTGTAGGTGAAGGTAAGATAAAATACATGTTTTTATAGTTTATTATTGCTGTATTAGCTTTTTTTTGAAAAATTTTCCATTATTTCAAAAGATAAATGATTCATTTTCCAAAATAAGCTTATATTAGCAGAAATAAATATTTAATTATAATATATTGCCATTAAGTTATTATGATTTACTCTCTAACCTATGTATTGTCAAATACACAATACATGTGTTTGTATAGGAAATGAGGAAGGATTGGAAGATCCTTTTATTGGTGTGTTTGAATGTTATCTCCTTTTAATAAATAAAAGTATATTGCAGTATTTTAGAGTTTGTGACTTTCTTATGGATATATTTTATATTTAAAAATAAGTTTAATATATTTAAAACTGTATTTTATTACATAAATTGCATAAATACTTCCAAATCTATAACTATTGATAATAAATGCTTAAAATTAAACTGGAAATATTAAAGCCTAGCAATTTTCATCTCGCATAAAAATTGGACTGGAAGTTGGTTCACCAAAAAAGGACAATATTTTCTTCCTCCATATTTTATGAAAACATCTTTATAAACTCAAATTATTGTAAACAATATAATAAGACACAAATTATTTATTTTCTGAAAAATCTAGCTCTTCAAAATATTGGCTTAAATTTAAATATTGGCTTAAAATTAAAATTTTTAGTGTTAAAAAAGTTAAAAGTTTTTAACACTAATTTTCTTCGATCAAAAATTGTGTTAGTGTGATGTGTGTGTGTATGTGGTATCTATGTACATGTGTTTGTATATAAATATATACTTATACACACATATATACATTTGTACACATATAAAGACATCTATACATGTATATTACATATGTGTGTGTTGTTGGGGAGGAAGAAATTTCTTCTACCATTCAAGGTTCTTCTAGATGGTCTAAGAATTAAACTGACATGAGACAGATTAACAGGAGGAAAAAAAACAACAAAGTTTAACTACATAGAGAGAAGCCAAAGACACGGATTCCAAAAACAGGGAGAATGAGGTATATATGTCATCCTGAACCAAGGAAAGGGGTTAGTAGGGGTCTGAAACTTCAAAGGAAAAGGGAAGTAATTCACAGGAATATGAAAAGAGAAAATATGAAATGTTTGGTAAACAAAATACTTGATGGGTTGCACAGAAATAGTGGGGCACAAAGAGAAATTGTAAGTCTTAGCTGCATCACATTCCTGTCTACCCACCTAGCTTACATTATATGTTACTGGCCCCAGTAGGCATTGGAGTTTTTCACTAAAGGAGCTAGTAGAGAGGATGCTACACCACTGAAGGTATGCACGCCACTTGGCCAATGTAGGTATGTGTGCCACTCCACTCCATGGCTTCTTGGTCCAGTCTTGTACCCACTCCACAATGGGATACATTTATTGGGGCCATTTCGGTGATGGGCTCCATAGCCAGCAAGACATGGTGCATGGCAGCCCACTGTTTTCCTATTAAGGTGTACAGTGCCTCTGCTCATTTCCAAAGTTGTGACCAGAATCCAGTAGGTTGGTGAGTTTGTTCAAGCAGCTGCCAGGGACCCCAGCTATAACCATGTTCAGTCACATGAACATCCAGCTCACAAGGCCTGGATGAGTCTCTCACACTCAAGGCCAGCATGGCTTTGACTATCCATTTTGCAATTGGCAAAAGCAGATGCACATGTTTCATCCCAGTCCCATCTGACGTCCTTTCATGCCAAATGGTATAAGGGCTTCAGAATTTGAGCTGAGTGAAGGGTAAACACTCTCCAGTAGCCTAAAAGACCCAAAAAACTTTCCCTTGTAATAAGGACACAATTGTAGGGGCAGAGAAGGATGGACTTTTTCTATGACTGCTTCCGGGATAGCTTTAGTCTAACCTGACCAGACAACTCCCAAGAACTTGACTGACAAACTAGGTCCCTGAACGTTGGTGCTGTTCACAGCCCATCCTTTCTTCTGTAGATGTTGCAGCAATCTAGGACCTGTACCTTCTAGATCTGTAAGAGAGCATGATATCAATATCATGGGTCCAAAGTGGAATAAGGGAGCAGTTTGCAGCCCTGTGTCCCTCATCCCTGCTGTAAATCAGCTTCTCATCTGGATTATAATTTACTGGGTTATAAATGTTATTTTTCATGTTTAACTCTTGTAACACCTGTTGGAGCTCAATATACATCTGCCATCTAGTGGGGGAAGATGGTAAGTCCCCCTGAGTGGGCCACACAGCGCAAAGTGCAGCCATTACTCACTTGAGAAGTGAATGATTCCCTGGAGTTTAGTGTGTATTCTGCAGTTGCTGCCACAAGGGAGGATGAGTTGTTAGGGAAGGCAGCTTTCCCATTTCTGATCCAGACAGAATGATCCCATCCAGCCTTACATTCCAAAGATGTGTAAGCCAGTCTGATATGAACTCCAAAGGTTCCTGCAGAAACTGGGAGTGCAAATGCACCAGCCTCTCCTGTGTATTGTGGTGGAGTATAGAGTGTTCCACGACCTGGGGATGGAGCTGCATCTCTCCCAGAGGAACCGATGGTTGCTGCACCTTTATTTTCTCGACTACAACCAGGCAGAATTTCAGTAGAGTAGGGTTGGTGCCTCCAGCACCGCTTCTATCTGCCTTTTCTCCCCCAGCTCCTCCATTTCTGTGGCTGATGGTAGTTCTTTTGTTCTTCAGAGCACCTACTCTGCTACCTCTTTACCCTTTCCACAGTGTCTCGCAGTGATGTTATTTCAGTCTACAACAGTTCTTGTACCTTTTCCTCAATACTTCACAACTGGTGTTCTCGAGCTGCCTCTCCTTGTGCTTCTCACAGGGCTATGTCCTTCTCCTTCATGACCTTTACCTCTTCCACAGGGCCTCGCAGTGATACCATCTCATTCTTCAACAAATCTTTTCCTTCCTCCACATCACTTTGCAGCGCACATTCTTGTGCTGTCTCTTCTTATGTTACCAATACATCCTTCAGTGTCTCTGTAGCACCTCACAGTGATGTCATCTCTATTATCAATCAATATTTTTCTTCCTTCACAACCTTTACCTCTTCTTGTACTTCTCTCAGGGGCATGTTCTTCTCCTTTATGGCCCTTCTTAATACTGTGAGGAATGGTCAACCCATGTTTCCCACCATGACATGGTCACTCTGCTTCTCCAAAGACCTCCCCATTTTTCAGAGGGCCTCCTCTATGGTCTCTGGCATCACTCCACCTCCCCCCAGTCCTCTAGGGAGCAAGCCACCCAGAACCATATGCCCACTGGGGGATACCCAGGTGTCTCCCCATCTATAGGGGCAGCGTGATAAAGTACCCCTCCCATGAGGGCAGCTTTTTCCATTTTTTGGTCTGCAATGAATTCTGATGACTACAGTTGTCTCACCTCAGGAGGAATGCCCCAGGCAAGTTCGCTCTGGATTTGGTGAGACTGAATAACAACAACAAAACTTAGGGGTAAAAGCGTTTATACCACACTTTATTCTCACAGTGGCAGGTTGAGTGCTGGAATCATGTCTGCCTCTGGCAAGTTCACAATTCATCTTTATCTCTGCCTCCAGGCAGAGCACTAGGTGGAGCTGTTATTTACTTGGCAGAACAAGTAGAGACTATTTGGAAATCACTGGATGTCTTTCAGTGATTCCTGCGCCTGTTCTACACTGTGAGTGGGAAATGAGAAACAACCATAGTCTGAGAAGGGCCTGGGACCCTGAGGCAGTCCACAGACAGAGCACCTCAAGCTAGTAAAGGTAGGATGATCTAGAAAGCAGAGGTGCTCGTGCAGTTAGGAAGCAATCTAGAAAAGGTGGTAGAAGAGGAAGGTATTGAATATCAGTTTTAGCCTCGAGAACTACGACAGCAAATAGCTTCTCTCGTCAACCTCCTCTAGAAATTTTAAAAATATTTATTTTGAAGAATCCTTTTGAAGAGTCTGTAACAGGGAGGAACAAATGGAAGTTGAGATGGTAGTGGACTGTAATACCAGTGTTCTGCCCATGCACGTCCCGTCATTGAAGCTCATCCAATGTTTTTCCACCCTACTTCCCTGCCTTTCAATTACAGTCGCCACCAAGTACAGTTCTCTGTTGGATGACTGGCTTCAGGCTGCTGGAACCTACATTGTCTGCACCTAGGAAAGACACAAAAGTGTTTATGAATTGACCTGGGCATCCTTAAACCAATATCTGATAGATCAGGGAGAATGAAGACTCCAGCCCTTTTGTCTCAGGTTAGGACACCTCTGAGTCCCAGATATATGCTACTGTCCCTGTGATACCCAGCGGAAGCTTCCATCTGTGAGACTGTGCCTGAAACTCTTTTCTTCATGTGGCTCCAGGAGGAAGGGGGTTCCCCACCCAGGGCAATTTCTCTCTGACTGCAATGAGACCTAAGGAAGACAAAGGAAAGGGCAGGTTGGGGAAAGGGTTTGTATTTCTCACAACTCAGTCTCTCTCTCCTGTGATGCTTTCTGTCCCTTCTCACCTGGCTCTGCTCCCCAGTCTCTGTTCCTCTGGCTGTGATGTGCACCTTTCTTCCCCCTCCCCATTCTGGGAGGAAATCCATGTTTCTGCCACTGTTGTTATAGCTGCTAATTAATTAAAGTATAGTTCATGTCAGAAAAAGTAAAAGAAGAAAAAGCCTTAGTACATAGCTCAATAAATTACTATCAAGTGAACAAAAGGATGTAACTAACATCTGGGTTAAAAAAATATAACTTTCAGCACTTAGAACCTTCTTCCTCCCCACCTTTAATTACTTTAATGATGACTTAGAACCTAGAACAGCATTGACTGTTTTAAAATTGTATAAAAAATTGAGTCACACAAAGATATTTTTGTGTCAGACTTCTTCACTTACAATATTTGACATTTATCTACATTTTAGTTTATATGTGCAATTGTTTTTACTACTTTGTAATATTTCCCGTGTAAGAGGACATCATCATTTATCTATTTCATAACACATTATACTGCTGTTGGAATTTATTTTCAGAATTTGTGCATTAAGGATGATGTTGCACTGAACATTGTTGTACTTGTAGCGCACATAGACACTCTTCTGTTAAGCAAAGATCTAGGAGAGCAAGGTCACAAAGTAGATAATGACAAATAATTTTCTGAAGTAATTTTACCAATTCACACTTTTTGCTAGCAGTTATTGAGAATTCTTGGAAAAACTTTTATTGTCAGTCTTTTGAATATGTGTCATTTAGCTTCATATGTTGTTGTGCCTCATATCATTTTAGTCTGCATTTCCCTGATGATGATTCTATGTCATGTTTTCATATATTTAGTAGTCATTTAGGTATCTACTTTTGCAAAAGCCCTGTTTAGTTTTCTTGCCAATATTTTTATTCCAAGTATTATCTATCTTTGTTTTGTTTTGTTTTTACTGAAGCCACTTGTCATGTATACATATTACAAATATCTCCTTCCATTCTTTTGACTTCTTTTGTCTTGCTGTTATTGATGACTTTTGAAAAAAAAGTTCTTAATTTTAATTCTCCAAGGCTTGTGGTTTCATCTCTAATACTTAAATGGGTAATCAACCTGGAATATTTAAATATGAATGTGCAATTAACCCCTCATCATTTTTTGAGATCATCTTTCTTCTGGTTTGCAATGATATCTTTTCCTTAAATCTGGAGACTAAATATGTGTGGGTCTGTTTCTGTATATCCCACTTCACCCCCTTGTCTATACTTTCTATCCTTAACCTGGTAACCACAGTGTTTTACACTGCATATCTGTAATTTTGGTAACTCGCAGAGCAATTCCAACTTACTTTACTGTTCAAGAGTGTTATGACTATCACTGGCTCTTTGTATTTCCTTATAAATTTTAGAGTTAACTTGTTAATCTTCCTACTGTAATTTTTATTTTGATTTTACTGAATCCATAAACTAATTTAGAGACAAGTAACATTTAAAAAATACAGTTTTCAAATGCAGGAAAATTGTATATTTATAATTCTCCAATATTATTCATTAGTATTGAGCTTTCCATATAGAATTCTTATATATTTTTCATAATATTCACTCCTAGTTGATGATTTTCATATTATTATAAGAGGCATTATATACATGGTTTCATTTTTAAAAGTTGTTACTGATTTCATTTAGTTTTATTTTTGGATATTAATATTTTTCTATTAAGGTGCATACAATGCAATGAACAAATCTTAGAGCTTGATGAATTTTAACATGTTATACACTTATGTAAACATCACCCAGATCAAAATATCAAAAATTCTCACTTATTTTTTCCTGCTTCACCAATTTCATCCTTCTTTCCACACGTCTTTTATGGAAACCATTTAGTTTTTGTTTAGAAAATGCATACACATATTCCCACATATTCTTACTTTTTTCTGAAAATTACTTGGTGATTTATAATCTCCCATTTTTAAATTCACTTTATTAACATGACAATACTTTCTCTTTTTGGAAATTATAACATCTGAAGTCTTCTCATGATGGATTCATTGTTCTGCTGATTGTCATAAACAGAGTGTCTTGTTTATGTGTGAGGTTTTTTAAATTTTAAATTGTGAGCTCATTTTTTCCAGAAACTATTTTTGAGAACACTTTGAAGTCCACATAGAACCACGGTTCTTCTAGAAAATATGTGCTTCTGCTTTGTTTCATCACCTTGCAAGTGCAACAAATTTATAGGTTGAAGTTTTTGGAACACACATACAGGCATATAATAACTTCATTAATTTTCTGACTTTTATGTTTTTCTTAGACTTTTACTAATATACTATTTATTAAAATGTACCTTTTCTGCATAAAATCAGCATTGATAATTATCTTTCATGATTTATTCATGAACGAGATAACTAGATCAAAGATAGTTGATATTGTCAATTCCTTTTCATGGACACCAGCAGTTCATGTAAAAGTGACTTTTATGTTATAGATGATTCTGGGTTAAATTGCAGTATTCCCAGAATCTCTCACCTGGCTTTAGTGCATCTCCATATCAATAGGTGTTTCCAAGGGGTGGAGAGAAGTAGTCCATCTCCATATCAGTAGGTAATTATAAGGGGGAATGAGAGTATATCTGGACCAGACATGTTGGGTGGGATCCGTTTTTTGCAGATGGGTCATGAGAGACACGGGAGCAGAAGTGGATGACTGCTTGTAAGCAATAAATGGGTTTCTCCCACTTCATTTCTCCCTTGACTGATTTTGGTTCAAAGGTATTTTGCCCTGGGATGGGAAAATTTTTTCTCCCCCAGAATTACAATGATGAATTGCTAATTTAATGGGTTAAACATTTCAATTAGTGTTATAATCTTACATTTCCTTAATTAATATGATCTGATGGTAAAAGTTTCCCATATGTGCATTTGCTCAGTATATTTCCTTTTTGGTGAATTGTGTATTTCTTTTTTTTTTTAATAAGTTTATTTTGATATCATTAATCTACAATTAAATGAGTAATATTATGGTGATTACACTACCCCCTTCATCAGGATCCCCCCTCAACCCCATTAATGTATTTCTTTTGACATTGCATTTATTACACCTTTTTAATAGTTACTTTTGTAAATTAAGATGCTTTTACCGAGTAGATTTTTTGTAGGTTGTTTTTAGCAATAAATCTCCCACATTGCTATGTCCCTATGATCTGATACTTTCCCTTGAAAACCTAAACCAACTTTCATTTACAATTACTTTTCTTTTAATACTTTATTTCATTGCTAAATCCTGAGCATTAAATATTGAGCCTTAAAAACTTAGCAATAACATGTATTTCACTTTTCAAAACTTGAGACTATTTTTAAAGGATTTTTCAAGGTAAAAAGATGTTTTGTGGTTATTAACTGATCTTCAGAATCCCAAAAATAATCTGTTTGTGAATTTTGGCTCTACCAGTTAACAACATTTTAAATTATAAGCTGCTTTATACCTAACTTTTACTTTCTTTTTTTACAGTAGTATATAACAATATTGTGGTTAATCATTTGTATAACAAATAGTTATTGAACAGTGACTATGCACCAAACACTTGTTATAAGGTCATAGAGTGGACAAAACACATAAAGCTTGGTATTATAAAATATTATTATTTATTCTTATAAAGCTTATTATTATTTATATTTTACTAGTCCCAGAAGGAAAAGTAATAGATTATTATGTAATATGTCAAGAATAATAGTACTGTGAAGAAAAGTAATGCAGGGAAAAGAGAAAGAAAATTACTGAAGTTACTCTTTTGGTCGGGTAGTCAGAGAAACCTTCTCTGAGGAGGTGATGCTTGAGCAGATCTCAAAGTCGGTGGTGAACCACACAAGCAACCAATAGAAAATTAGTCTAGTGGAGGAAACAGGTAAATAGCAAGTGTAAATTACCTGAATTGGAACCATGATTGTCATGTTTGAGGAAAGGCAAGAAAACTAGCTTGACTAGAGTGGTCAAGGAAGGTCTGGTAAGAGTTGAGGAAGAACAGATTTAATAAGGCCTATGAATTCTTTAATTGGGACACTTTTCTTAAGAATTGCAAAAAAGTACAAATTTTATAAAAAGAAAATATTTAATAAGAATTTAAAAAATGAAAAACATAAACATTAGAACCTTAGAATACCACAAATATTTTTCCAGGTAACACAAGTAAACATAGCCTTGTACTCTGGGGCATTTTCAAGACATTCTAGTATTTTTCATATATTCATCTAGTCCTTAAGCCCATCAGACATAAGTAATGTTTCTTCCTGGAAAAAGTTACCAACCAAACAATATATTCAATCCTTGGTTTTGGAAGAAATGCTAGTAATGATCTAATACATTTCACTGTTCTTACTAAAAATCATCTGTTTAAACCCATCTGTTTGGTTTGGGTCTCTGTAAATATAAGTGACATAACATTAAAAAAAAACTGGCTTTCCATAAAAATCACTGCTTTCAGTAAAAGACCATAGTAAAGGAATCTTTGTACTTCTCAAACAAATACATAGAATTAAGATGCTGTTGACTTTCACATGTATGCCTTTTGATTAGCAAAATGATATCTGTCTTTATATTATTTTCATTTTAATGCTGCTTATAATTTTCCAGTTTGGGTGCATCTTAATCTTTTTGCTTTTCTGTTTTTCAATTATCATTTCATATCTAGTTTATTGACTACCATGATGGTTTCCCTTAAATTTATGATCTTGAACATAAGAGTTTTTAGTTTCATTGCTTTACAAAAAGTCTTGATATTTTTGTTTTTCATAACTTGCTTTCCTTTTTATGTTCTAACTTCTACTTGAATAATTCCTCCCTTTCATTGAAATTTTGTTATAAATGACAATTATGAAACATGCAAAAATTAATGTAAAGACATAATAAGCAAAAGCCTTTAAAATTTGACCATATTACACTGAGCTGTTATCAAATTTCTCTTACACTATGTACCTTCATTTATTGATACATAGGTATTGGACTTTTATCATGGGTACACTTGTTTTTCAGTCAGTTTCGCTGTATCAGTAGTAATTTAGTGTGCCATATTATTGAAACTACCAGCTTCTGTCATGAGAATTGATAAATTAAATAGGCTGATATTCTGGTCTGTATTTTGGAATGTGTGAACAATGAGACTTCCCTCACAGACATCTTTTCATTTGTAGTATTGTTACCAGGCTTCATGCTACAAAGCATATTTTGTAAAAATACAATAGGAATAACTCCACGTATCTATAGGACACTTACAGTTATAAGTGCTGTATTACTGTATTATCTAAAATATTCTGATAAAAAAGTCTTTCATTTTTATTACACATCGATGGAATTAAATTTTCCATGAACAGTTTCACACATACGATGATTTTTAAAAGTTTCCATAGCTATGCTACGGGCTTCACGAATTTAAATTGTTTCATCTCCATCCTCTGTATATGCCACATATTTTCATTGTCAAGTCCTGAGGACCTGTTCCTCTTATATAGAATCTGATGCTGTAAATTTGTGTCAGGGTGCCAGATTAGTCAGTTTCTTCACCAGCAGGATGTTACTCTCCTAGATGTTATTCCCTTTGGGGATGACCAGTAAACAACTTAACTATATATGAAGGTATTTTTTAAACAAAAGTAGCAAACACAGTCCCCAAGTCAACTTTGCTTAACTAAATTCCAAATATTTGCATTACCATCCCAATACCAGGAACAGGAGGGAAAGTTGCTAGGGCTAAAGTCAGAGAAGAAAAGAGATGGTGATCTTGACTTAATACTCTTAAAGTATCTGCCTTTTGCAAATTTCATTTTTAAAATGATATGAAAATGTTAATGAATTTGCTAGGGACACACACAGAACATTGGAAGGGGCTTGTGCAAGTGAGGAAACCTATAGCTTCTCTTCATTAGCTTGACAAAAAACTGGTATCTGGCATCAACTGGGAAACAAACCCATATGTGTGTACTACATAATAAAAGTTTTAGTGTCTTTTATTTCTCTCTCATGTATAAATGTTTATGTGTGTGTATGTGTATATACACACACATATATAATCTCTAACATACCAATCTTCTGAGTTGCAGACTCTCAACCTCTCATTTTATCCTCATGTGTTAGACCAAGAAGAAACAAGCTGTCTAGAGACTTGTAAGGACGCTAATCCCATTCATTATGGCTCCACTTTCATGACCTCATATAATCCTAGTTACCCTCAAAGGCCCACATTGGATAGTAAGGTTTCAACATGAATGCTGGGGAGACACAAACATTCAGTCCATTGAGCTAACTTGCACAGCATCACTCTCTTACCATGCTTTGGCTTAACTCCAAACAATCTTTTCTTTCTACATGAACTTATACTTCCAATTTATATGTGCAGTGTCCTAGAATTGAGAAAATGCTTTAAAAATGGGCAGGACCTTAGGAAAGCTTTCCCACAGCACAAAGAATTCTACAGACCAACTTATGTGATTAAACTTGATAATATACACACAACTCACTTAGTGCCATAAGTATAAATTGTAAATTGAGTTCTGCCATATAATATATAATCAAAATTATGCCTTTCCACATTTAGATTTTTGGAAAAATGAAATTGTAATATTCTCAGATGAAAGATTAGACTATATGTCAAAGTCAAAATGATTTTCTGGTCTATGTCCTATTGTGTGGGAGGGAACTGAGAGCTATTTAGAAACTGTTTAGGTCTCTAATTGTTTTTGCATGATTTTTACATTACTCAAATTATTCACTTGGACTGAGTTTGGATAGAATTTTTTTATTAAATATAAGAAAAACAGAATGCCTTATAACAAAAGGGAGATATATAGAATTATTATTAAAAATATAGCCCATAGAAATTAAATGTTTAAAGGAATTTAAGCTTAATCCTGGAATGGAAAACCCTGTAATATCAATGATTATTTTCTCTATATTTCTATTTTATAACCTCTATTATAAGAATAAATATGTTCTTTTAGAGGAATTCCAAGTCTGAAAACAAATATTAAAAGCTAGAAGTTTGGGTTTTAGTGTCCGTGCAGGGAAGGATGACGTACTTCAAGCTTACAGGGCTGAGACCATGTAAATTCAGAATCCTTAGTGAAATGAGGTCTGGAAAACTTAGCCTATTACCTTACCTAAGAGATATGTAAGACTGTAATAGCCAAGGTTCTGAATAGGAAAATAACACATAAGAATCCAAGACTTCAAACTCATCCTAATGTAAGTCTAAAAAAAACCAACTTATGATCTGTGAGGTGGAGAATGCCCAAATTCCTCCATTTCTCAATATAACAAGACAGTGATTTTCTTTGAGCCTAGACTAGATAAAATCATGAACAAAAACTTCAGAAGTAAGTTTTTCATAATTAAGACCTCATGACAGACATTCTTACACATATGTAAGCACTGGAACAGAAACAGATAAAACAAAATCTGATTAAAATAATTAATTTTATAAGCTAAATGTAAAACATTTTTACTTGATATGTGTGAATTTTTTGAACTCCTGAGAAGCTATTACAAAAGTAAAGTATAAGAAAAAAAAGGCTAACAAACTATTTAAAAATATATTATCATTAGAGAAGCATACTTGGTATAGGATTTCCAAAGAATTATATTTTGTATGTGGTTATTTAATAATGTCACAGATATTTTAAAAAATACCACAGCTTCTACAAATGATCAGTTCTTCAAAATAGTTTCCACCATAAGGCTATCTTTATATTTCTATTATGGTTTTATTGATCCAGAATAATTTGGATTTTATATTTTTGCAATGAATTTATAAAATATTTTACTTGTGATTTCCGGGAAGATGGCGGTGTGAGCAGGGCGGCAGAAATCTCCTCCCAACACTATATTTATCTACGAAAACACAGAAAATACATCTATTCCTAAAAGAGAGACGAGAATACACAGGAAAGCGCACAGCGTGCAGCTACACCCGAGAGGACTCGGCACCCCAAGAGGCGGGTAAGATACGGAGCCGCGACCCGGCGGGACCCGAGCCCTCCCCCACCCCAGCGCACCGGCGGGAGGAGAGGAGTCAGAGCCGGGAGGGAGAGGAAGTACACCCCGCGAAGTAGCCAGCCCCGGTGATCTGCGCGGGGAGCGCTGACCCACATTGCGCAGTGCAGCGGAGATTGGAGAGACAGAGGGCAGGATCTGAGCGGGGAACGCGCCAGGGGCTTGCAGCCGGCTCCCGGGAAGGAAAAAAAAAAAGCGCGCGCTTTCTTCAGCGGTCTTAAAGAGACAGGAGCCCAGCGGAGGAGCCGGATCGCCCCAGCACACTCAGCCCAGCAGGCTGGGAGTCCGGGGGAGTTTCAGACGCCTTAGCTGGCGACTGAGGAAGTGTAGCCATACTTAACACTTCTCACTGAGATCAACAGCCTCCTATTCGTTCCCACCCCTGCCAGAGCGATAAAGGGCCCTGTGGAGCGGCACAGTCACAGCTGTGGAATACTGGGGCAATAGCGCCACCTAGAGCATTCCCACAGAATCTACGTCCGGTGGGCATTTTTTTTGTTTTTTTTGTTTTTTGTTTTGTTTTGTTTTTTCTTTTCTTTCTTTTTTTCTTTTTTTCTTTCTTTCTTTTTTTTCCTTTTTTTCTCTTTTTTTTTTCTTCTCTTTTTAAAGTCTTAAAGAGCCCAGCTGACATACGTGGCAACTATCAGTGACCAAATTATACAGCCATGAAAAGACAGAGGAATATGGTTCAGACCAAAATCAACCAGACAACCCCAGAGAGGGAGTCTGAAGGGATGGAAATGCACAGCCTCCCTGAAAAAGAATTTAGAATAAAAGTCATAACTATGCTGATGGACCTACAGAGAAATGTGCAAGAGCTGAGGGAGGAAGTGAGGGAACTGAGGAAAGACAATACAGAAATCAGACAAGCGATCGACGGGCTTAACAGCAGAATGGATGAGATGCGAAAGACTGTTAATGGAATAGAAAACAGAGAACAGGAGTACAGAGCAGCTGAGGCAGAGAGAGATAAAAGGATTTCTAGGAATGAAAGAATATTAAGAGAACTGTGTGACCAATCCAAACGGAACAATATTCGCATTATAGGAGTACCTGAGGAAGAAGAGAGAGAAAAAGGGATAGAAAGTGTCTTTGAAGAAATAATTGCTGAAAACTTTCCTCGCTGGGGAAGGAAGTAGTCTCGCAGTCCACGAAGCTCATAGATCTCCCAACACAAGGGACCCAAGGAAGACAACACCAAGACACATAATAATTAAGATGGCAAAGATCAAAGATAAAGACAGGGTATTAAAGGCAGCTAGAGAGAGAAAAAAGATCACCTACAAAGGAAAACCCATCAGACTATCATCAGACTTCTCAACAGAAACCTTACAGGCCAGAAGAGAATGGCATGATATATTTAACGTTATGAAACAGAAGGGCCTCGAACCAAGAATATTGTATCCAGCACGATTATCATTTAAATATGATGGAGGGATTAAACAATTTCCAGATAAACGAAAGTTAAGAGAGTTTGCCTCTCATAAACCACCACTACAGGATATCTTAAATGGACTGCTCTAGAGGGAAGCACACCTAAGGCTAAAAAGAGGTCACCAGAGGAAAAAAAAAAAATCATAGCAAAGAAAGCAGACTATCCAAATACCAACTAAAGGCAAAGAATAAAACACCTATTATAGAAAGAATGGAGGAGGAGGAATAAGAAGGGAGAGAAAGAAAGAAACATCAGACTGTGTTTACAATAACTTAACAAGAAAGTTAAGTTAGATTGTTAGATAGTAAAGAAGCAACCCTTGAACCCTTGGTAACCACGAATCTAAAGCCAGCAATGGCAATAAGTACATATCTATCAATAATCACCCTAAATGTAAATGGACTGAATGCACCAATCAAAAGACACAGAGTAACAGAATGGATAAAAAAGCAAGACCCATCTATATGCTGCCTACAAGAAACTCACCTGAAATCCAAAGATATACACAGACTAAAAGTGAAGGGATGGAAAAAGATATTTCATGCAAACAACAAAGAGAAAAAAGCAGGTGTTGCAGTACTTGTATCAGACAAAATAGACTTCAAAACGAAGAAAGTAGCAAAAGATAAAGAAGGACATTACATGATGATAAAGGGGTCAGTCCAACAAGAAGATATAACCATTATAAATATATATGCACCCAACACAGGAGCGCCAGCATATGTGAGACAAATACTAACAGAATTAAAGGAGGAAATAGACAGCAATGCATTCATCTTAGGAGACTTCAACACACCACTCACTCCAGAGGACAGATCAACCAGACAGAAAATAAGTAAAGACACAGAGGCACTGAACAACACACTAGAACAGATGGACCTAACAGACATCTGCAGAACTCTACACCCAAAAGCAGCAGGATACACATTCTTCTCAAGTGCACATGGAACATTTTCCAGAATAGACCACATACTAGGCCACAAAAGAACCTCAGTAATTTCAAAAATATTGAAATCCTACCAACCAACTTCTCAGATCACCAAGGTATAAAACTAGAAATAAATTTTAGAAAGAAATCAAAAAGGCTCACAAATACATGGAGACTTAACAACACTCTCCTAATTAATCAATGGGTTAACGACCAAATCAAAACAGAAATCAAAGAATATATGGAGACTAATGACAAGAACAACACAAAGCCACAACTTCTGTGGGACGCAGCAAAGGCAGTTCTAAGAGGAAAGTATATTGCAATCCAGGCCTATTTAAAGAAGGAAGAACATTCCCAAATGAATAGTCTAAAAACACAATTACAGAAATTGGAAAAAGAAGAACAAATGAGGCCCAAAGTCACCAGAAGGAGGGACATAATAAAGATTAGAGAAGAAATAAATAAAATTGAGAAGAATAAAACAATAGAAAAATCAATAAAACCAAGAGCTGGTTCTTTGAAAAAATAAACAAAATAGATAAACCCCTAGCTAGACTCATTAAGAGAAAAAGAGAATCTACACACATAAACAGAATCAGAAATGAGAAAGGAAAAATCACGACGGACCCCACAGAAATACAAAGAATCATAAGAGAATATTATGAGAATCTATATGCTAACAAGCTGGAAAACATAGAAGAAATGGACAACTTCTTAGAAAAATACAACCTTCCAAGACTGACCAAGCAAGAAACAGAAAAACTAAACAGACCAATCACCAGCTGACGAAATCGAATTGGTAATCAAAAAACTACCCAAGAACAAAACCCCTGGGCCTGATGGATTCACCTCTGAATTCTACCAGACATATAGAGAAGAAATAACACCCATTCTCCTTAAAGTTTTCCAAAAAATAGAAGAGGAGGGAATACTTCCAAACTCATTCTATGAAGCCAGCATCACTCTAATACCAAAACCGGGCAAAGACCTCACCAAAAAAGAAAATTACAGACCAATATCCCTGATGAACATAGATGCAAAAATACTCAACAAAATATTAGCAAACCGAATTCAAAAATACATCAAGAGGATCATACACCATGATCAAGTGGGATTCATCCCAGGGATGCAAGGATGGTACAACATTCGAAAATCCATCAACATCATCCACCACATCAACAAAAAGAAGAACAAAAACCACATGATCATCTTCATAGATGCTGAAAAGCATTTCATAAAATTCAGCATCCATTCCTGATTAAAACTCTCAACAAAATGGGTATAGACGGCAAGTACCTCAACATCATAAAGGCCATATATGACAAACCCACAGCTAACATCATACTTAACAGCGAGAAGCTGAAAGCTTTTCATCTAAGATCGGGAACAAGACAGGATGCCCACTCTCTCCACTGTTATTCAACATAGTACTGGAGGTCCTAGCCACAGCAATCAGACAAAACAAAGACATACAAGGCATCCAGATTGGTAAAGAATAAGTCAAATTGTCACTATTTGCAGATGACATGATACTGTACATAAAAAAACCCTAAAGATTCCATTCCAAAACTACTAGAACTAATATCTGAATTCAGCAAAGTTGCAGGATACAAAATTAACACACAGAAATCTGTTGCTTTCCTATACACTAATGATGAACTAACAGAAAGAGAAATCAGAAAAACAATTCCATTCACAATTGCATCAAAAAGAATAAAATACCTAGGAATAAACCTAACGAAGGAAGTGAAAGACCTGTACTCTGAAAACTACAAGACACTCCTAAGAGAAATTAAAGAGGACACTAACAAATGGAAATGCATCCCATGCTCTTGGCTAGGAAGAATAAATATTGTCAAAATGGCTATACTACCTAAAGCAATCTACAGATTCAATGCAATCCCTATCAAACTACCAACAGCTTTCTTCAATGAACTGGAACAAATAATTCTAAAATTCATATGGAACCACAAAAGACCCCGAATAGCCAAAGCAGTCCTGAGAAGGAGGAATAAAACAGGGGGAATTACACTCCCTGACTTCAAGCTCTACTACAAAGCCACAGTAATCAAGACAATTTGGTATTGGCACAAAAACAGACCCACAGACCAGTGGAACAGAATAGAAAATCCAAACATTAACCCAAACATATACAGTCAATTAATATTTGATAAAAGTGCCTTGGATATACAATGGGGAGATGACAGCCTCTTCAGCAGCTGGTGTTGGAAAAACTGGACAGCTACATGTAAGAGAATGAAACTGGACTACTGTCTAGCCCCATACACAAAGGTAAACTCAAGGTGGATCAAAGACCTGAATGTAAGTCATGAAACCATAAAACTCTTAGAAAAAAACATAGGCAAAAATCTCTTGGACATAAACATGAACAACTTCTTCTTGAATATATCTCCCCGGGCAAGGGAAACAAAAGCAAAAATGAACAAGTGGGACTATATCAAGCTGAAAAGCTTCTGTACAGCAAAGGACACCATCAGTAGAACAAAAAGACATCCTACAGTATGGGAGAATATATTCATAAAAAACATATCTGATAAAGGGTTGACATCCAAAATATATAAAGAACTCATGCACCTTAACAAACAGAAAGCAAATAATCCAATTAAGAAATGGGCAGAGGACATGAATAGACACTTCTCCAAAGAAGAAATTCAGATGGCCAACAGGCACATGAAAAGATGCTCCACATCGCTAATCATCAGAGAAATGCAGATTAAAACCACAATGAGATATCACCTCACACCAGTGAGGATGGCCAACATCCAAAACACAAACAACAACAAATGTTGGCGAGGATGTGGAGAAAAGGGAACCCTCCTACACTGCTGGTGGGACTGCAAATTAGTTCAACCATTGTGGAAAGCAGTATGGAGGTTCCTCAAAAAACTCAAAATAGAAATACCATTTGACCCAGGAATTCCACTCCTAGGAATTTACCCTAAGAATGCAGCAGCCCAATTTGAAAAGACAGATGCACCCCTATGTTTATTGCAGCACTATTTACAATAGCCAAGAAATGGAAGCAACCTAAGTGTCCATCAGTAGATGAATGGATAAAGAAGATGTGGTACATATACACAATGGAATATTATTCAGCCATAAGAAGAAAACAAATCCTACCATTTGCAACAACATGGATGGAGCTAGAGGGTATTATGCTCAGTGAAATAAGCCAAGCCGAAAAAGACAAGTATCAAATGATTTCACTCATATGTGGAGTATAAGAACAAAGAAAAAAACTGAAGGAACAAAACAGCAGCAGACTCACAGAACCCAAGAACGGACTAATAGTTACCAAAGGGAAAGGGACTGGGGAAAATGGGCGGGAAGGGAGGTATAAGAGGGAAAAAGGGGCATTACGATTAGCAGATGTAATGTTGGGGGGGCACGGGGAGGGCAGTACAACTCAGAGAAGACAAGTAGTGATTCTGTAACATCTCACTACACTGATGGACAGTGACTGTAATGGGGTTGTTGGGGGGGACCTGATGAAGGGGTAGTTTAATAATCGTAATATTGCACATGTAATTGTAAATTAATGATAACAAAATAAATTATATTTAAAAAAATATTTTACTTGTTACTGTTAAAAATCTATTGTTTCATTGTCAAATACTTTTTAACAGTCATTCTTTGTATTTCTGTCTGAAAAACAAAGACACTTGTTTGACTCCAAGTTTAATATAAATAATATTTCAATGTGTTTTTCTAAGAGCTAGCTTCATCTTAAGTAGCATTATAACAAAGATTGCACCAAAACCAAGCCTAGGAAAATTGCTACTGTTATCTACATTGATCAAGCCCCACAATCTATTCATTCTCTTAATAAAACTTATTTGATACCAGGTAATGTGCAAAGGTTTTAAATATAAAAGGAAAAATAAAGTCCTTGGAAATAGTGATTAGGAAATTACATATGTCATGAGAATTACTCTACAGGGAAATGGATATGGAGCGGAGAGTTCAGAGAACTGACCTCTCAACAGAGATGTATGATGAATTTTCCTGGAGGAACTACTGTATATAACTTAAGAATCAGTAGGGATTTGACAGATGAAGGAACAAAAAAGGAGTAGATTATACCATGTAGAAGAAATGCCATTTTTAAATTCTTGAAAATAAAATATTTTTATAGTCAAGGACCCATTCAGTATTCCTACACTCTGGAAGGTGTGAAGCAGCTTGGAAGATAAACATACTTGGAACACTGCTTAGAAATAATAATCATTAATTTTGACATAATGCAAAGAGTTAGGAGGCCATTGAAAGCCCCAAAGCAGTGAAGGGCTATGCTCAAATATGTGTGAGACTGTGCTCATTTCAGGGTTTTATATCCTTAAAGTATTTAGTGGATTGTCTTTCCAGCGCTCTCATCTTTCCCTGGGGAGCTAGTATCTATCACCATCTATCTACCCAGGTATCCAGGGACCTGAAATTTCACACATTATTTCACTGCTTAGAGCAATTTTTTCTAGATGGTTGGCTCAAACTGGGGAAATTATATGACCAATGCATAGTCACTATACATTGTATGGCAAGTGATCACTGAGTCAAGGATGCTGAGGCAAATCCCAAGGGTCAGTGCCATTCTAAAGGGGTGGTTATACTGGTGTCTTTCGAAGCCATGTTTTGCAATGTGTTTGGGAGGCTATTCTGCAGTAAAAATGAAGTTGACATAGTGCGTGAACAAAAAAGAAAGAGTCCCTTTAGCAAAACATGACTGAGTTACAGTTGTCCCCTGAGACCCAACTGCATCTCTGCTCTTAAAGTATTTTGCTTCTTTGACACATTATTATTATCCTTGCTCACTTAATTTCCCAATTTGTAAATGTTAATTAGTTATTCATGTTTTGTTTTTGTTTTTTGTATTTTATAAACAAAATTCTTTGATAGTTACAGTCATTGAGTAATTGACGTAATCACAGAAGAGCCACCTAATTGCTGAAGTATCCAACAATCCTGACAAAGTAAAACAGAATTGAAGAACTACAGATGCATTACTAAGGGTAAGAAAGGGCTTGGGCATTAAGGAGCAAAGCAATGTTAGTAAGACAGCAATAAAATAAGTGAAGACTTCTTGTGGTTGGCTGTGAGTAGTTCTTCAGCTTTGAAACTTTGACCAGAACTGATGGCCAGTAAGAAATAGACAATTATGTAAATATGGTCAGAATTTTAAAAAGTCTCTTTGTGACAAGGGAATGGTATCTTGAAGGAAGCTTTCATGCTCTCCAGCCCCTTCCCCCCAGAGGCGTAAAACCTCATAAAAGACGAAGGGGCTGTGGTTTCCTTATTCTGCAGACTACCGTGTTTTGGGTGAGACTTCATAAAAAACCAGTGGAAACACCACAGCTATATGACTAAGCCCAGTGCAGACAGAGCAGGCAAAGAAGCTCATCTCCCATCTTCCCCACGAAGGGCCCTGGGCACATACTTTCCAAGCTGCTTTTCTGAGGTTCCAGCTTCCAATCAATTTGCATCTATGTGTTGACTACAATACTATCCTTTGGGACACTATGGATCTCAGCACACCTTTAACTGGGAGCCATTGAAACAGGGAGGCTCCTTGGACAATCACAAAGGTTTGAGAGATAACCAAAAGCTGGGGTAGGTTTGAACAGTAAGGTTTATCTTCTACATGAGACAACTCCTTGAAGACTAGGAGAGATGTCTTTTATCTAATCTACAGAAACCGAGAGAGCAGAGAATCAAGGAGATGAAGAAACAGGAACATTTTCCAAATGAATAACAACATAAAAACCCAGAAAAAAAGACCTTAAGGAAACAGAGCTAAGTGATTTATTTAATAAAGATTTCAAAATAATGGTTATAAAGATGGTCACTGATGTCAGGAGAAGAATGAATGAACAAAGTGAGAATTTCAACAAAGAGATAGAATATATAATAAAGTAACAGAGACTACAGAACTGAAAAATAGAAAAACTGCACTGAGAAATTCCATAGAGAGGTTCAACCAAAGACCAGATAAAGCAGAAAGAAGGATCCACAAACTTTAAATCAGGGAAGGGGAATTCATCCAATCAGAGATGCAAAAAGAAAAAAAAATAACGAGTGACTATAGCTTTAGGGAATTATAGGACAACATCAAGCAGATCAATATTCTCATTATAGAAGTCTCAGAAAGAGAGGAAAGAGAAAGAGACAGAAAGGATATTTGAAAACTTCCCTAAAATAAAGTTTCTATTTCATTATAGAATGCACTCAAAATTAAGTTTTTACCATCTTAAAATGGACTGTAATAACTCCAAGATGTGTTTATGTAAGAGTCATGGTAACCAAAATGCAAAAAACAATAGTAGATAAACAAAAGAAAAAGAGGAAGGAATCTAAGCAGACCACTAGATAAAATCATCAAATCATAAAGGAAGAGAGCTAGACAAGAAGAAAGAAATAAAGGAAAGTAAAGGAATTATAAAACAACTGAAAAACAATTAACAAAATGGCAATAGTAAGTCCATACCTGTCAATAATGACATTAAAAGTTAATGGAGTACTCCTCCAATCATAACATAGAGAGTGGCTGAATGGATTAAAAACAAGACGACACTATGTGCAACCTATGAGAAACTGACTTCAGTTTCAAGAGTACACAAAGACTGAAAAGGAAGGGAAGAAAAAAGATATTCCATGCAAATGGAAACTAGAACAAAGCTGGGGTAGCTTATATACTTGCATTAGATAAAATATACTTTGAAATAAACCCTATAATAAGAGAAAAGACCATTACATAATGATAAAGGAGTCAATACAGCAAGAGGATATAACATTATAAATATTTATGCACCCCATATAGAAGTCTGAAAAATATAAAGTAAATATTAGCAGAACTAAAAGGAGAAATAATGATACAATAATAGTAGGGGATTTGAGTGCCCCACTTCCAGCAATTCACAGATCATCCAGGCAAAAATCAATAAGGAAACATTTGATCTAAATAAACACTTACAGAACATTCCATTCAAAAGAAGCAGAATACACAGTCTTCTCAAATGCAAATGGAACATTCTCCAGGATGCATTATGTTAGGCATCAAAATAAGTCTTAGTAAGTTGTAGACAGCTGAAATCATATCAAGTATCTTTTCCAACCACAATGGCATGAAAGTAGAAATCAGTTATGAGAAGAAAACTGAAAAATTTACAAAAATATGTACATTGAGTAACATGCTCCTGAGCAACCAATATGTCCAAGAAGAAATCAAAAGAGAAATAAAAAATATCTAGAGACAAAAAAGAAGTACCACGTACCAAAACTTATGGGATGCAGCAAAAGCAATTCTAACAGAGAAACTTAAAGCTGTAAATGCATACAAGAAAAGACAAATCTCTCAAATAACCAACCTAAAATTTATACCTCAAGGAACTAATGAAAGAAGAACAAAGCCCAAAGTTAGTGGAAGGATGGAAATATCAAAGATCAGAATGGAAATAAATGAAATAGACACTAAAAAAAAAAAATAGAAAAGGTCAATGAAACTAAGATCTGTTTTTTTGAAAGGATGAACAAAATAGAAAAACCTTACCAAGACTTACCAAGAAAAAAAAGAGAGAGGACAAAAAGAAAATCAGAAATGAAAGGGGAGGCATTACAAATGATACCACAGATACAAATGATCATAACACCAAACTATGAACAAATGAACAATTATACTCCAACAGATTGAACAACCTCAAATAAATGGATAACTCCTAGAAACATGCAATGTATACCATGAAAGAATCTTAAAGAAACAGAAACCTGAACAGGATAATAATGAGTAGGGAGATTGAATGGATCATTGAAAACCTCCCAAAAAGAAACTTTCAGGACCATATAGCTTCACTAGAGAATTCTGTAACACACATTTAAAGAATTGGTACCAATCCTTCTCAAACTCTTTCAAGTAAAGAGAAGGAAGGAATAGTCCCAAACTCATTTCATGAGGCCAGCATTACACTGATACTAAAACAGGCAAGGACCCTACAAGAAAAGAAAATTAAAGGCCAATATCCCTGATGAACATAAATGTAAAAATCCTCAATAAAATAATTAGTATCCAAATTCAACCATACAGTAAAAGGATCATACAACCATGATCAAGTGGGATTTATCTTAAGGATGCCAGGGTGGTTCAACATCCACAAATCAACCAATACAATATACCACATTAACAAAATGAGGGGTAAAACTCATATAATCATTTTAATAGACGTAAGAAAAGCATTTGACAATATACATCCTTTCATGATAAAAACTGTCAAACCAATGGGATATAGAGGAAATGTAAAGGCCATATATGAAAAGCCACAGCTAACATACTCAACAGTGAAAAGCTGAAAACTTTTCCTCTAAATCAGGAACAAGATAAGGATGCTCACACTTGCGACTTTTATTCAACATAGTACTGTAAGTCCTAGCCAGAGCAATTAGTCAGAAAAAAGAAATAAAATGCATCCAAATCAGAAAAGAAGAAAAACTGTGTCTATTGGCTGATGACATAATATTACATATAGAAAGACCTAATGACACCACCAGAAGATGAATGCAATTAGTAAACAATTTAAGTAAAGTTTCAGGATATGAAATCAGTATACAATTACCACAAAGACAAATTAATAAAACAATCAATTCCATTCACAATAGAATCAAAAACAATAAAATACTTAGGAATAAATTTATCCAAGGAGGTGAAAGATCTGCACACTAAAAGCTGTAAGACAATGATGAAAGATATTGAAGAGGAGACAAATAAATGGAAAGATATTCCATGCTTATGGATTGGAAGAATTAATATTGTTAAGTCATCTGTATTATCTAAAGCAATCTACAGATCCAATGCAATTCTTTTCAAAATTCCAGTAGCACTTTTCACAGAAACAGAAAAAGCAGTTCTAAACCTTGTGTGGAATCACAAAAGACCTGTAGTAGCCAAAGCAATCCTGAGAAAAACAATGAAACAAAAGATAGTCTTTTCAGTAAGGTGTGAAAATTGGACAGCCACATGCAAAAGAACGAACTGGACTTCTATCTTATAGCATGCACAAAAATCAACTCAGTGTGGATTAAGGATTTAAATGTAAGACCTGAAACTATAAAATTTCTAGAAGAAAACATGGGGGAGAACTTCATGATGCTAATTTGGGCAATGATTTCGTAGATATAACACCAAAAGCACAATGAATAAAAGCATAATTAGGCAAGTGAGACTATATCAAACTAAAAAGCTTATCACAGCAAAGCAAACAAGGCAATCTGCAGAATGAGAAAAAAACATTTGCAAGCTATATAACTGATGAGGGAGTACTATTCAAAATATATGAGGAAATCACACAACTCAACTGTAGGTAAACAAATAACCTAATTAAAAAATAGTGAAGGACATGAATAGATATCTCTGCAAAGAAGACAGACAAATGACAATAGGTGTGTGAAAAATGCTCCATGTCATTAATTAATAGGAAAAAGCAGATCAAAACCACAATGAGATATTATCTTACACTTGTTAGGATGTCTATTATGAAAAAACAAAAGTAATCGTGAGGATGTGGAGAAATTAGAGTATTTGAAATGTAAAACAGTGCAGCTACTATGGAAAATACTATGGAGGTTCCTCAAAAAATTACAAATAGACTACTATATGATCCAGCAATCCTACTTCTGGATTATACTCCAAAGAACTGAAATTAGGATCTTGAAGAGATACCTGCTTTCCCATGCTCATTGCAGTATTACAGGTACAGTGGAATATTAATTGTCCTTAAGAAAGAAGAAAAGTCTGCCAATTGCAACAGTATCTTGATTTTTGTATTATTGTAGCTCGTACCACTGGGACAGTGTCAGTTAAAACAATTTTCAAGCATTTTGAAATGGAAAAACATGTCTATAAACACTTTTGTGTTTTTTTTCCTATGCACTTTTCCTTCAAATAATCTTTAACATAAATTCAAATATCTCCAGCTATTGAGCAAAACTATTCACAATTGAACCTGCTCATTTAACCACATGTAGATGTTACTTTTGTTAAGTGAAGTGTTATAACATTTATCACTTTTAAAGTTAAGAAAATACACCACCACATCCTTAAGGGACCAAGGACAATAGATGGAAACTACTAAAAACCGGCCTACTGGTAGAATGTGCATATGTGCCAAGGGAGTAAGCCAGTATCATTAGAATAGCCATTCCAACAAAAAAATGTATTTCCTTGAAAGCAAAGAGAATGCCAGAAGATGATGCATTTAACATGTCTTTCATTGTCTTTAAGTAGATCCTTACAATCATTATTTTGCTGATGAAAGATGCTATTTTTTCTAATTTGGGTCAATGATTTATATAGGGCTGTGATTGACCTAACCTCGTATTCCTGTCTGCCCATATCTGGTATCACACATTGACAAACAAATCCCAGACCATCTGGCTACTAACAGAACAGGTCAGAGTTCAAGGACTGTTTAAGCAGAGGATGGTATGCCGGCTGCCTTGCTACATCCTTTTATTTTCAACTTTGTTTAAAATGCCTGATCTTTGTTATGTGAAGGTGTCATTTTCTGTTGCCTAGAAACATTTGAGATAGAACCAGTCTTTGTTTCACAAAGTTTAATCATAAGATTTGACCTTTTCAATATCTGCATGAGGGCAAAATAGTCCAGTTGAAAATGGATATATGTAAAGAATGACAATATATTAATATTTCTTAAGTCAGCTACAGTAATTCTTCAAATGTCTTTTTTTAAACTATACTTTTCAAAAACACTCTCATAAAAATTATTCTTTATCAGGCAAAATATTAAAATAAAGTGTTAACAACCTATCAATGTTTAGGTCTCTCAGATACACTCACAGCTGTGATTGATAGAATGGAAACAAAGACATGTAATGTTACCAATTTAATCAGTGCATGGGAAGATGTCAAACTTAATAATGTGAAGTTTAAACTTGTTGGCCAGAAATGAGGATTATTGATTATTGTGAGTTACAAATTTTATGATGTTTGCAGCATCTTTGGAATTATGTATTATTATTATGTAAACATTATTTCTGTGGAACAAAACTAGATTAAATTAATTAAATTACAGTGTTGCCACATATATGAATAGGAAATCAATTTCATAATCAGAGATAATCAGACATTTTAACAGCAGTTAATGTTTTGGCTCATTTAAAATTATTCCTTATTTAAATATCACTTCTATTTGGGTTTGTTATTGAATTGAATATGTGATGTCATGTATCTAATCACATTCTAAAGTGACATATTAAAGTTTAATGAATAATTTTACAGTTACCTTTTGAACTTTGCATGAAACATTGCATTATAATAATACATGTATCTTTCATAAAGGAGTATAAAGAATAATGGGGGTTCTAAAATCACTCTGCTTTGGTCATTAAACAAATTTATTAATGTAGTTAATATGTTTCTACCATGTGTCCATATTTTTCTAAATTATTGGGATCTATGGGTCTATAAAACATGCCAAAAATCATGGATAGTAAAATTCTTTTCAATAAAGAACTTTATAATTCACAATACTCACCAGGTTGATTTTAGTGGGTAAGTGTAACTGGCTGTACAGGAAAAACAGTTCATCATTCTATTATAAAAATAACCAGAAGTTGAATATGATTGAAACTAAAAAAGAAGTATTTTAAAAGGGTGGCATATTAACAATAACACATAGTTGAAAGGAATAAAAATTATGTAAATTAGCTATCATACTTATAAACTGAATTATTTCTAAATATCCTTATCATTTATATATCATAGATATGCATATATTAGACATAAAATTTTATATAATATATGTCTTGCAACATTGTATGCAAATAATATTTTTATAAATTGAATCATATATAAAATGTTTGACAAAGGCTCATTCTTCTAAGATGAGCTGCGGCAAATCTTTATCTTTCTTCTTTCCTTTCTTCATTCCTTTTTTTCTTTTACATTTTATATCCAAGGCTTATAATTTTATCTCTCTGTTAAAATAATCCTATTTGTCAGAGGAATTTTCCTCTGCATGTTTAATTAATTAATGTACCTTACAGTGTTTCACTATATAGGTATGATGCATTATACTAAAATTCTTTCAGATAGGCTTTATTTCCATAACTCCTCTTCAAAGAGAGGGGGCATGTCATGTGAGCTCAGTTTGACCCAACAGAGACTTTGAATATCTAAGTTTCACAACTAATATGGCCAGTACTGCCATTATTCTACCTGCTGTGAAAGCTAATTTCCTGTTTAGACTTGACTAGACCATGGCACCAGTTATTTGGCCAAACATATGTCTAGATATTGCTGTGAAGATATTTTTAAAATATGATTAACATTTACATTCAGTTGATTTTAAGCAAATCAGATTACTCTCCATAATGTGAGTGGCCCTCATCCAGGGGTTTCAGGATCTTAGGGCAAACACAGGTTCTCTGAAAAGGAAGAAATTGTGCCTCAGGAGTACACCACAGAAATGCCTTAAAAATCTCTCTCTCCTTTCTTTCTCCCTTTTTCCCTCTCCCTCTCTTTCTTCCCTATTCACACTGGTTCTCTGGAGAGACCTGACTAATAGACATGCCAAGAAATAAAATAAGAGTGTAAATCCTGGCCCTACCTCTTAATGTATGAATTGGCTTACATTCAACAATTTATTTATGCCCAGTTTTCAAAATGTGAAAAGAGGATGTTTTGAACATTAAATGAGTTAATCAAGTGATATCCTTAACAGGGTGCATACTAATTAAAAATTGTTCAATAATTTTTAGTTCATTATTATTTTTATCATGATACTTGTAAGTGGAAATAAAGCATATAAACTTAGAAATATTGTTACTTTATTATTTTTTAGCAATCACTTAGCTGAAACTCAAAGGATATATACATAATTTTACATATACCTTCATGTTTTCTACTAATGTTAAATCCCAGTTGGGTAATAGGCAATGTACATTTTAGAAGAGTTCTCAAAATAAACTGCCTATTAATTCTTGATTCTAGAATTTAAAACTATTTTAGAAACCGTATTTTCCAGCTCATGACATTTGGAAAGGTCTCAGTGGGTGGATAAATGGGGAGGGAGGAATGTCTGTTTCTGGGCTAAAATTTTCCAGTGAATATAGTTACAAAACAAATCACCTAAAATCACTCTACCTATAGTAATTTGACCTGGGCCCTCCTGTGCTTGGTGATGTAGTAACTCATTTCACTCTTTCTTATACTTTGGTATTGGTGAGGAGCTGTCATCTTCAAAATATTTCTACTTACCTTGTGAAAACATATTTCTTTATTCATTAGTAAAATTTAAGTAACAATAGGGGCAGGTTGTACATAATTATCATTTTTTAAATGAATCTGAATTTGATAATTTAGTCTAATGGATTTTTTTTTAAGGACAGAAAATGAGGGAATCCTTGTTCCAAATTGATTCTGTATCTACTGCAACAGATGGGCCATACTCTTGTCTATTTTAGTAATAAATCTTTTTATGGCTCTTCTATTAACATTAAAGCAAGCCTTTTTGGCATTTTATAAGACATTTTCAATTAATGTGGATGAAATTCTTTTGCTTGCTTGATCACTGACCAGTGGAAAGGAGTATATTCCACAGGTGTAATCAGGTTAGGTGTAATTTGATAGTTTTCCAAATCAAACTGTATATTTTAATTTTATTTTTTCAAGGCCAGACTGAGATTATTATGAACATCTAAGCAAATACCAGAAAGTTGTTATAATTTTTAAATGTTTTCATGTTACTGTAATATTATACAAGAAAATTAGACTTGTGAGATAAGAATGGGAGCTTATGAAAAATGTGTTTGCAAGGTGCCTATATATTGTGATTAATTTTAAATTATTTATAACACTCTGGACAACACAATGAGAGATATGCAATTTCAACTCCGCTCCTCGCTGTGACACCTTGGATATGTTATCTAGTTTCCTGTTTGCCTAAAAGTGAAGAGCTATTATAATCAGATCAATAATCTTTGGAAAAATCTGTTCACTATTTTCCTGAGATGTAAAATCACAACAAAACAAGTGACAACAGCAACAGCCTGTTTTACTGATCAGTTGCTTACTGTTGATTATTGAACATATGCTGCTCATGTATGACCTCATTTAAATCCTAACAATAACTCTAAATTGATATAATGCTCATTTTAAAGATTAAGATCATTTATCATTTTTCTATGCACTTGAATTGTATTTCTAGTATTAAAGATACACTACATGTCCCAAAAATGTTTATTACCTAGAAAAATAAATTGTGTCAAAGGCTCTTTTGTGCTCTGTATATGACACCACATTACATTTAGTCATCAAGTCTCCTCAGGCTTCTCTGCTGTAAAGTTTCTCAGACTTTCCTTGTTTTTGATGACCTTTTTAGTTTTGGTGAATACTGGTCAGGTATTTTGTAGATTGTCCTTCAATTACAATTTGTATGATTTTTTTTTCCTCATTATTGCTTGGGGCATATGGATTTGGGGATAGATAGACCATAAAAGATAAGTGCTAGATATATTTCAATTAAAAAAAGATAAATACCATTTTTATTTTATAATATCAAGAGTATATACTATCAAAATATGTACAGAATGTGACTGTGGTAATCTATAAATCAAAGACCTAAATACATGGAGAAATATTCTATATTTTTTTGGTTTGCCTGACTAAAGATTTATCAATTTTATTGAGTTTTATAAATATCTACTCTGATTTTTTATTTTTGTTTTTAATTTAATTGATTATTTGCTCTACTTTTTATTATATTTTGCTTTATGCTTCTTTTAACTTTACTCTTCTTTCCCTAATTTCTTAAAATGGAAGCTTAAGTTGATGATTTTATATCTTTCTTATTTTCTTTTTCTTTTTTTTATTGAAATATTGATGATATACAATCTTATGTTGGTTTCAAGTATACAACAACACAGTAGTTCAACAGTTACCTATATTATTAAATCCTCACTCCCACTAGTGCAGTTACCATCTGTCAACATTACAGAATCACTGGCCATATACTCTGTGCTTTACTACCATCCCCTTGACCAACTTATATCACTATTGAGAATTTTTGTTCCCTTTAATCCCCCTCACCCTCCAGCCACCCGTCCCAATGCCCACCCCCCATGGTAACCACCAGTCCCTTCTCAGTGTCTATGAGTCTATTGCTATTTTATTCATTTTGTTTGTTTTGTTTTTATATTCCACAAAGAAGTGAGAGTATATGGTATTTATCTTTCTCTGCCTGGCTTATTTCACTTAGCATAATATGCCAGGTCCATTCATGTTGTAGCAAATGATAGGATTTCTTTTTTTTTTCAAGGCTGAATAATATTTCATTGTGTATATGTACCATCTCTTCTTTATCCATTCATCTACTGATGGACACTTTAGTTGCTTCCATATCGTGGTTATTGTAAATAATGCAGTGATAGACATAAAGGTGCATATATCTTTTTGTATCAGGGATTTTGTTTTCTTTAGGTAAATTCCTAGAAGTGGAATTACTGGGTAATATGGTATTTCTATTTTTAGTTTTATGAGAGGCCTCCATAATGCTTTCCACAGTGGTTGTACCAATTTACATTCCCACCAATAGGGTAGGAGTTCCCATTTCTCCCCATCCTTGCCATTACCTGTTATTTCTTGTCTTTTGGATAGTGGCCATCCTACCTGGTGTGCGGTGATATCTCATTAAGGTTTTGATTCACATTTCCCTGATGATTAGCAGTGTGGAGCATCTTTTCATGTGCCTGTTGGCCATCTGTACTTCCTCTTTGGAGAAATGTCTATTCAGGTCCTCCACCATTTATTAATCAGTTATTTGTTTTTTGGTATTGAGATAAATAAGTTCTTTATATATTTTGGATGTTAACACCTTATTAGATAAATTTTTTATGAATATAGTCATCTCCCATACTGTAGGTTGCCTTTTTGTTCTGCTGATGGTGTCCTTTGCTGTACAGAAGCTTTTTAGTTTGATGTAAACCCACTTGTTCATTTTTCATTTTGTTTCTCTTGCCTGAGGAGATGTGTCCAGGAAAACATTGCTTAGGCTTATGTTCAGGAGATTTTTGCCCATATTTTCTCCTAAGTGTTTTATGGTTTGATGTCTTACATTTATATTTTTAATACATTTCTAGTTTATTTTTTATGTATGGAGTTCAACAGTAACCCAATTTCATTCTCTTGCATGTAGCTGTCCAGTGTTCCAAACACCAATTATTAAAGAGACTATCTTTTTCCCATTGTATGTTCATGGCTCCATTATCATATATTAATTTACCATATATGGATGAGTTTATATCTGGGCTTTATTCTGTTCCATTGATCTATGGGTCAGTTCTTATGCCTGTACCATACTGTTTTGATTACTGTAGCTTTGTAATATAGCTTGAAGTCAGGGAGCATAACATCTCCATCCTTGTTCTTCTTCCTCAGGATTGCTTTGGGTATTTGGGATCTTTTTTTGGTTTCACATGAATTTTAGGATTATTTGCTCTAGTTCAATAATGCCATTGGTATTTTGATAGGGATTGCATTGAATCTGTAAATTGCTTTGGGCAGGGTGGCCATTTTGACGTTAGTTCCTCTTATCCATGACCATGGGATAGATTTGCATTTACTGGTGTCATATTTATCATCAGAGTCTTACAGTTTTCAGAAAATAGGATTTTCACCTACTTTGTTAGGTTTATTCCTAGGTGTTTTATTCTTTATGATGTCACTGTAAATGGAATTTTTTCCTGATTTTCTGCTAGTTTGTTGTTAGTATACAGGAATGCAACAGATTTCTGTATGTGAATTTTGTTTCCTGCAACTTTTCTGAATCCAGTTATTAGTTCTTAAATTTTTTTAGTAGAGTGTTCAGCATTTTCTACATATATCATGTCATCTGCAAACAATGACAGTTTAACTTCTTCCTTACCAATTTGGATGGCTTTTATCTCTTTATCTTGCCTGATTGCTGTGGCTAGGACATCCAATACTATGTTGAGTAAAAGTGGTGAGAGTGGGCATCCTTGTCTTGTTGCAGATCTTAGAGGAAAAGCTTTGAGTTTTTCACCATTGTGTATGATGTTAGCTGTGTGTTTGTTGTATATGGCCTTTATTATGTTGAGGTATCTATGCTTTATACTCATTTTGTTGAGAGTTTTTATCATGAATGGATGTTGAATTTTGTCAAATGTTTTTTCAGCATCTATTAAGATGCTCATGTGTTTTTTTATCCTTCTTTTTGTTAATGTCATACATGATGTTGATTGATTTGTGAATATTGTACCATCCTTGTATCCCTGGAATAAATCCCACTTGGTTGTGATGGATGATCCTCTTGATATATTTTGAATTTGATTTGCTAATATTTTGTTGAGGATTTTTGCATCTATGTTCATCAGGGATATTGGTCTAAAATTTTCTTTTTTTTTTAGTGTCATTGTCTGATATTAGAGTGATGCTGGCCTCATAGAATGTGTTTGGAAGTTATTCCCTTCTCTTCTCTTTTTGGAATACTTTAAGAAGGATAGGTATTAGCTCTTCTTTAATGTTTGGTGGAATTCAGCTGTGAAGCGATCTGTACCCTGAATTTTGTTTGTTGGGATTTTTTTTTTTTTTACCAATTCACTTTCATTGCTGGTAATTGGTCTCTTAAGATTTTCTGTTTCTTCCTGGGTCAGTCTTGGAAGGTTTTATTTTTCTAGGCATTTGTCCATTTCTTCTAGATTGCCCAATTTATTGACAATTTTTTATAGAATTCTTTAATAATTCTTCGTATTTCTGTGGTATCCATTGTGACTACTTTTTTTCATTTATGATTTTGTTTATTTGTGTCTTCTCTCTTTTCTTCTTGAGGAATGTGGCTAAGGGTTTGTCTATTTTATCTTCTCAAAGAACT
>JAVSCE010021919.1:0-64450 GCA_032199065.1 Smutsia gigantea | reverse complement strand
TATTGCCAAGGAAATTCCTGAATCTCCATCCCCATTACCACAGGCTGCTGTTCCCAGAGGTTAAGGTGCCAGCCTGGGAGCATATTAGGCCAGTTCTTGGATGTGGAACCCAAAGACACAGCCCTGGGTGCCCATGTCAGTAAGTTCTCCCCTATGTGGGCTTATATTTTGTCCTGTCTTGCTGATTCAGTATCTTCAAAATCCATTGGCACATATATTATCCCAACTAACTCAAGTACACATCAGCTAGGCCCTGCATTTCTTCTGAACATGAGGTATTTCCCATCCAAACAGAAACTGTATTTTCCTCCTCATGCTGTGATCTTACCTAGTCATACCTACCCTTGCTATTGGTCCATTAGCGATGAGAGTTAGCAGGGGTGGATGTTGAATGAGAGAAGCAACATCTGTTCCAGCAGCTGCCTTAAAAGCGGTTTTTGCAGTTTCTCCAAGAACAATGAGGCTTCTCTTTGGTAGCCCAGCTTTAGGGGCTGCTAATGCCCAGGTGAGGGTTCAGGGGATGCTGGGTAGTCAATGCTCTCAAGCTCATCACCTCACACCAGGTCTTGGGGCTCCACTTTTTCTTTGTCAGATCCATACGTAGACATAGAGATGTGTAAATGCTGTGCATGCCGTCTCCATGCAGCCAGGTCTTTCCTCTTTTCCCCAAACCGAGATACCCACGAGTTCACAAATATGGGGAAACCTGGTGTCACATGTGGGCCGTCAGTCCATATACTGATAACTATTTCTCACTAAGAAGGTGAAGAAGTGCACCCCAGTCACCTTAGGAATTAGATTGTCACCTGGGTCACAAGGTTATCATCTCCTTTCTGTGGTGCCTGAAACTTATCCTCAGAGTCTTAAACCACATCTTGCTTGCTCTACTGACTCACAATGCTGTGAACGACTGAATGAGTGACGTAGTGAAGACAGTGTCAGAACTTAGAGATAGATAGGGTTCCATGGGAAAGCTGAAGTTGAGTCATACATTTGACTCAGAGAGACAGGATGTTCCAGAGGGACTAAAGTGTGTTGTTTCAGCACGTAAGGTTCGCATAGAGTGTGGAGGTGGTGTGTCTCCAAATGCATCCCAGGACTGTGAGGATGTCATGTGGATTGGTGCAGGCAAAATGCCCGGGACTCTTGGCCTCTGACAGGTGGAGTCAAAAGAGGGCTCTGTTGGGCTTGAAGGCCCTCTTCTAAAATTACAAAAACAAGCATGAGAGTGAACGTTTATTCATAATGTGAAGAAAATTCATGATGAACTTTGAAAGATGACAACTAGACCACCCAAATTCCAAAATACTACATATATGGATATGTACATACATGCACATATATGCATGTGGAGATACATATATATATTTGGACACTCCAGCTATGCAGTTGTATAATCTGAAGTATGATGGAGCAGAGGTTCAAGGTGAAAGATACAGTGGTTTGATTGTGAATCAAAGCAGCTAATTTTTGCAAATTTTGCACACAAAAAGCCCACATGTTATGTGAACACATAGCATGGGTCCGGGAGTGACAGCTGACTCCCTGTAAGAATAAAAATACACTCAGATTCATGTTAACCATTTAATGATTATTTTCATGTCTACTTAAAAGCAAACCAGCTTTTCTAACTTTTTTTTTCTCAAAAAGAAGAGAAAATCTTGTTTCAAAAGTTAGGATAACCATTCATGGGCTTCCGAGTTTATATCTTAGTGGAGACTTTTTGGTAACTCATTTGCCAGTTCCCGTGTCCCGGTCCGTCTGCTGCTCAAGCAGCCTGGAATGACTCACCAGTCTGTGTTTATCCTGTTGGAACCTGTCGGAGTTAGGCAGGAGATAAAAAGCTCGCTTGGTTTGAGACAAACAACTGCTTTTTAGGGGACACAGCTCCAGAGCAAAGTGCTCGCTTTCCTACAGTTCATGCCATCTAGATGGGCTACTGGCCCTCAGCCTGGACTCCTAGGTGTCTAGAGTAGCTAGGTAGACTGTGTATACCATGACTCTAGCTGTTGCTCATGTGGGAACAGATGGCTGTGTGTAGAGGATCCAGTCAGGTACGAAGACAGCCAGAAGGCTTTCTGTCTGCTTCAGGAAATCACGCAGCCCCTGAGGGAGAGCTACTTCCCTAAATGGAATCTCAGGGAAATGTAGAGGTAACAGTCTTGCACAGGCTGACAAAGTGTTTACTGCACGGTGAGGTTTTCATTCATCCACCTGTGGACTCCTTGCAGCTGATCCGTTAACTTTGGATTTCAGCTTGCCTTTCCAAGAACCACTTGAAGGTAGTGGTCATATATAGAAAAAAAAAGTCTCTGTCATTGGTGTCACCTCTCAGGGCTCTTTTCCCGAACAATTTAAGCATGGCAGGGGAAATTCAGGAATCATTTTAAGAGGGGATACAACCATTCATACTGACGCATCACAAGAAGAATAAGAAATTCATGTGATGTTTCTGTCAAACACGTATCTTAGATTTCATCTGATCCCAGGGCTTTTTCATGTAATAAAAGAATATGCCTCCCATACTGAAATGTGAAGCACTTTAGTCAAGAGCAATGTTAGGAAACTATCTGAACAATTACATATCCAAAATAAGTAGAGGGAAGTAAAAGTGTTTGCCATATTTTAACAGACTAATTTGTGAGGCATTTGGGAGCAGGAAATGATGATGCGATGGCACCACAAGTGCTAGAGATGGATCCAAAATGAATTCAGTGCGTTGCCAAGGCCTCAGATTTCCAGAACGTATTTACATGCCATAGAGAATGGAAGGAGCACACGTTTCATACAGACAGGGTTTCTTATTGAATATGTAAATGAGAAGTCTCCCTGCCAAGGTGTGGGCCCATTGGGCCGGGCTACTTAGCCTTGCTCCTTGTTACTGATCTCTTTCTCACTCTCTTTAAGATGTTTTTATCAAATAGTTCTTTTTCCCGGTAATGCACGAGTGGCCCTTGCTGGTACTTTTCCTCTGCCTCCTTGTACTGGAACCCATCAAGTGCAGCAATTGAACAAATGATTGCTTCTGGCAGGAGAGCTTCCACAAGAAAGCTCACTTTGTCATCTCAGAGCCAGCATTTTCTTGTCTATTTGTTTGTAGAATTCTTGTAAACGTCTTATCACGACATCCAACTGGTCTTCATCCTCTAAGTATGTTTCAGTGCATATCACATACCTGCCTGAATTCAGAAATGATGCCAGCCCCCTGGACTGTTTCCTGCCTTTTACAATATCCAGGAGATGGTCGTCGGCCCCCTTTCTTTTCATGGTGAAGTCCACTAGCTTCTGGTTCGCTCAGTCCCAAGCAGACCTCATCCAGTCAGGCAGAATTTTCTTGCAGGGCATCTTCCCACCCAGGGAGATCTCCTCCTCAGAATCTTCCAGGTCAGCATAATTCACCTTTGGGAAGTCAGTCTCCAGAACCCTCTCTTGGATGGCTTTCCTAATTGGGTAACTGATGTCAGCAGCATAGTAGTCTAGGAAAGAGCCCACAAAAGACCCCTGGCCGAGCCCTTCTCTGAAAGGGTTCTTTTAGCTACCCGGCTCACTCACTCGCAAAGAAGTACACGAGAACTCCGTCAGCAAGGCTTTATTCCCTGTAAGACAGACAGAGTGGCCACCTTGAAAGAGAGAGAGCAGCAGCAAGGGGGGAGCCGAAGATAAACAGGCAGAATGGCTGTCTCGGAAAGGAGAGAGCAGCAGTGGTAGCGGGGGTGGGGGGTGCTGCTTATATAGGAATTTAGGGCCTGGGTGAGCAGGATGGTGGCCTTGAGACTTCTGAGAAACAGAAACTGAACTCAGAAACTGCTACAGACGATAAGGGATTTTGCTACACTCGGGTGCAGCTGCTGTTCAAGGCTGTGTGTTAAAGGGAACTTCAAGGTTGTGTATTAAAGGGACTCTAACATTCTCTGTAGTGGGAAATCAGGGAGAAGCACCAGTTCACACTCTGCCCATACACTTCCCTGGCTCTCTTCATTAGTGTTCCTTTTTCTTTGCAATCCAGATGCTTTAATCTTTGAAGAGGAACTCGAATGCCGCTCTTTTCACAGTGCATGTTTGCCTCAATCAAAAGCACCCTTACAGTCTGTTCTGCCTGGCTGACACTCTGTACCACTGCTGGCCAAAATGGGTGATTTTGAAATTCAAACCAGACCATCATTCCTCCTTCAATGGGACACGGCTCCTGTGGGAAATCCATGCCCGTCGGTGTCCCACTTCCTTGCTGATGTCCTTTTCAGTAGCGGTGTTGGGGTTAACAGCCTGTGAGTCAACTAAAGATTGAAGTTCTTGCAGTCCCTTCTCGGGCTCTGGTACCTGCAACTTCCTTTTTCTGTTTCCCCGACGGAGGGGATGACGCAGGCTAAGGTTGGGGGCACTGGAGGATGCTGCCGTGCCTTCCAAGCCTGGCTTCCAGGCACCCTCTCCAAGGATCCTCAACATTCCCAGAGAAGGTAGAACATTCAGAGGAGGCAGCCAGGGCCTTTGGGCAGGTGTCGTGTGCCTCTTCTTTCAGAGCCCTGGGCACAGTAAGGATGAAACCTGCTGGCAGAGATGGAAGGATGTCTATCTTTAGGATCTGCATCTTCTTCCTTGACCGTGCAATGCAAGGGCATAACTCCTGAAGTGCCTCCCTTTTTCTTACCCTCTTTCTCATGATCATCTTCACCCCGAGAGTGATGGGAAGTTTGGGCCACGCTAGAGCTTTGTGAGGACTTTGTTTGCATTTCCCTTGGAAGAGGAGCGGCGACAGCGGTGTGCACCTGTGATTTGTCACTGGGGCATCCTCACACCCGAGCTGTACCAGCAGTGATTTGGAGTTTTCATTCATCTTAAGACTCCTCGGTTATTCCCCTTTGGACTCCCGGTACTTTTCACCAGACCGATTTTGCGGCCCCTTTCGAGACGGCCTAGTGGTCTTCGGAGCATCTGATGCTCTTGCCAGACCCCAATTGGCTCTCTCATTCCGAGTCTCCAGGGCCACCATGAGGGCCCTCTGTAGGGTACTTCCTCTCCTGGTGGGACACTGGCCTTTGACTGGGCTGCTAGCGCGGAGGTAACGGAGTCAATTTGAGATTCATTTAGGATCTTCAGGTCTGTGCTCTTCACTTTAATTTTTTCATCCACTGAGAGTATTTGAACTTCTAGAGACTGTGCCTTTTTCCTGTTATTTTTTGATGAGATCCGGATCTGGACAAAACCTTTGGTGGCCAAAAGTGGCCTTTCCAATTTCAGAGAACATACTTGGCATCCGTTATGATTTGAGTTTCCTGTCAAGAGGTGACTAATGACGGTTGAGGGGCCTGGCTGTCATACCCACAGCTACGGCAGGTCTTCTGTAAACCAAAGTTCTTCACCACACCTTTTTGCGTAGGACCACCAGGGGTTTCCAGCTTGTGGGGCCTGTCTTCCTCCTCCTGAATCTCTCAGGGACGTTGGAACTCATGCTTTGAGTAGACTACACTGGACAACACTGGAATGTGCGAAAGGGAAACCAGAAATGTATCAGAAAAAAATTCCTTTTGTGGAGGTAGAAGGATGTTTTGCCAATGAGAATTGATAAGAGGTAAAACAGGGACATATAAACAGAGTGTGTTGGTTGTCCTGATACATGGGTAGATACATGGCAAGTATTTGGGGAAAATCTTGGAAAATACCTGGAGTGTTTTATAACCCTCCAAACCCAGCTTATGGCCCTACTTGTTACTGCTGCATATTAAAGAGCATCGCCGGTAGGGTGGTCCCTCCAGGGGGCGTGGCTCGGCAGAGGCCCCGCCCCCCGCATGCATGCTGTCCCGGCCAGTCGGCACCGCTCCCTCACAGGTGAGAGGCTGGCTCCTGGCTGACGCGAGGCCCTCAGGAGAACGTCGCTGAGGTCACGGAACAGGCGAGAGGGTTGGAGGGAAGGACAGAGAAACAGGGCCGGGGATCGGGTGAGGGAGGAGGCCCAGTGTGGGGTGGATACGGCGGGGGCAGACCCAGAGGGCTCCTCGGTGAGGCCAGGTGGCAGTGGATGCGGGCAGGCGGCCCTGCATGGCCATGGCGAGGGTGGGGGGCGGGGGTCTCAAGCGTGAGGGGACAGGGCCGTGGGGAGGCGGCGGCCAGGCCGGCCTCTGAAGCACTTTCCCCACAGTGTCCTCTGAGTCCTCTGAGGCCCCAACGGGACAAGGTGAGGCCCCTCAGGGCAGGGCCGGCGGGGTGTGGCGTGCATGCGAGGTCCCCTCATTCTATGAGGGTCACGGCGGGTCTGGAGGGGCAGACGTGTCTGTCTCTCCTGCCGGCCTCCCAGGATGCTTTGGTCCCCAGAGGTCATCCTGGGGTCCAGACGGCGGCATGCAGGGAAGCCCCCCAACCAGATTGCCCCCAGGCAGGTGCAGAATGGTTTATACCCCACCCATATGGAGGGATGCTTATTTCTGTCATGGCCACGGTCAGGCCCCCAGACTATCACTTTGTCCTTTGCAGAATATGTTTCAAGAGCAATGGAAGATTCTTCAACAAGCTAGAATTGTTCAGAGCCAGAAACTGAAAAAAATTATAAACATACATGAGCAACTCTTAAAGGTCTGCTGTATTTGGTAACACGATACATTCTTATGAAACAATGTGCATATAAATGTAGAAGATAGTTTGTTTCTTTCTGAGTCTGTGGTAAAAGATATTTAGACTGTACATGCAAATGGTTAACCACTTTCCAGTTTGAATCCATTGTTCTGGATTTAACATAATTTGGAAATGTATTTTTATTTTTAGGATTCGTTAATAGTCTTGTGGCAGTCATTTAAAACAGGGAACCATAAACTGAGAGTTTTACCTAGAAGTATACATATCATGAAGAAAACTGATACTTTGATTAACACTTTGATCATGACTTTTTGTTCAGAAATCAGTTTTTAGGAGATCAGATATAGATAGATATGGTAGAAAATAGGAAGTCTATAAATCATTTCTGGAGGTCTTTTACTTGTGTTGACAGTTATTGTTAAATATGAAGTAGGTCATCATAATTAGTGAAGGCTGCTTTTATTTTCAAATGGAATATTTGCTTTTAGAACATTAATGACCATTAATGATTTTATATGCAAACTTATAACCATAAGAGAAGGTTGAAATGTGTAACAGAAGGAAAAAGCCAGAGGAGGGCTAAAGGTTTATGAACTGACAATAATCTGTGACATTTGCACATGAGCAAATTGTCCTCAGTGACACTTTGCGCAGATATATATACTTATTCATGAGGTGGTGGAATCCTGTAGGTTCCCTTTCTTTGCTTTTTCTTTTTGGTGGGGGTGGGGTGGGAAGGTGTTCTTTTTAAAAATCACCTTGTTCAAATGCATGTTAATATGTCACTCTTCTTAAACTAATGAGATGGTGTAAGTAAACTAGCAAAAGAGTTTTGAAATAAATATTCCTTAAAGGGTTTCAGAATTATGTATATACAAAATATTTAGTTTAAAATTGTTTCCAAGTAGAGAAAAAGTGTTGCTCTAATGCTCCTTGGGAACCATTTATTAATTGGGGTGAAGATTTGATAAAGTACCAAAGAAGAATTCTTCCAAAGGTTATTACTAAATGCCAGCACCCAGAGAATTAACTATTTAGTATTGCCTTTGACTCCTCCAAGTCCTTTGTCCTTCCCAGCCAGTGATGACTAGGCCCTGCACTGTTTACCTCTGCACCTGTACTTGAGCTTCTTTCTTTGAATTCCCACTGCTGCTGACCCAATTCAGGACCTCATCATTCTCTGCTTGTACTATTAAAACTCTTGTCTGATTGCTCTCTTCTCCAATCCACCCTTCACACTTCTGCAATATGATCTTCCAGAATGTATGCCTTCCCTCCTGAAAACCTGTCATTAGCTTCCCGCTTTAAATTCTCAGGTATTCAACGTGTGCCCCATAACAAGACTCCCTTTGTACCCTCAGTGCTTACATCCCTTCTTCCCTCCCACGCCTCCAGATAGTTGCTTTCTCTGAACTAACCTACCATTACTTCCTTGCTTTGCTTATGCTCCGTGCCTAGAATACTTTCAAGTTCCTCTTTTCTTTACCTGCTGAAATTGTATTCTTTAGCCAACTAAATTAGAATCAGTCTTACTTCCACTACATAGTCACAGCAAGTTGTTTCCCTAAGTGTCATAAAGTTTTCATATCATTTTTACTTACGTGTTTTCTATTCTCACTGGAACAAGGAGGCGGCCACGTATTCATTTTCAGATTCCTCCACAGCACTTAGCAGAGTCGTTTTTATATACGATGCACTAGATCACTATTTGTTGAATAAGTAGTAGAGAGGCAGAACATGAGTTTGTTTTTCATAACTTAAAAATGTCATTATTACAGGTCATTTTGTTCCCTCCAATGGAGGGAATAAATTGATTATTAGCCATTATAAGTGTGTTGGTTGTTACCTGATGTTTAGAAAACCTGTTAAAGAGCGTTGAAGTCACAATGTTTCATTCTGTGGGACTGTCAGTGTTTTTCTTTCTTTGCTCCACCTTGACCTTAACTGTTCTTTAACCCGCTGTTTCGAGCCAAGTGTACTACTGTTGTGCCTCTACGATAATCATATTTGACTCCAATGTGACATTTAAAAAATTTCTTAAGTGGGCATTTTGATCTGCATGTATTCGTTATAATACATTTGTTTGGAATAAGTAATGCACGTCCTTTGGATACTAAGAGTGGTTAGTTTTGAAGTTTAATTGTACATATTTAGAATGTGAGCTGAAAAGTGGTGGTTTGTAACTGAGCTAAGCTTTTTGTTTCAGAGTGTGGAGGACTTAAGGGAAGATCGTGTGCACCTTCTTACTGGTAAACAAGGTGAAATCAGAGAAGAAATGGACAAGTTTACAAAGAATATTTTGATGGAAGCTGTAAGTACTGTATATTTAATATTA
This sequence comes from Smutsia gigantea, assembly GCA_032199065.1. NCBI lineage: Eukaryota > Metazoa > Chordata > Mammalia > Pholidota > Manidae > Smutsia > Smutsia gigantea. Next base: position 55,551 of record JAVSCE010021919.1, on the reverse strand, counting down.
AGAACTAAGGAAGGACATGAGCCTTGGGGAATTTTGTTTGCTGAAATACATATAACAATTGCCAGAATAATGGTCAAACGTTTAATATTTCCTTTCCTGAAACAGCAACGGTTCCACCTGTCAGCTGTGCAACCGTTTCGTCTGCTCCTGTTAAGTGATGACTTTGAAGAAAGAACTGGAACCTAATTTATATGACACACGTATACCATCAGCTACACTGAACCACATTACAGTGGTTTAAAGGTTTCTAGTGGAAGTCAGGACATCTTGTTTATCTTGGTTGAGGCCAATGGAGATATGATGGATACCGCCACCCTACATCATTTAAATCTTTAAGAGTTGCTCTAATCTCTGCAAGGAGTCCTGTGATGTTGTTTGTAATTGCTCTCGTGGCTGTGGGGTGCGATGTAGTTTCACAGACTTCCACGTGGCTTTCACCAATATGTTATGGTAGTCTGAAAGACAGATAGGCCCCAGCCCCAAATTTGGCTTGGATGGTGAGACTGATGACAGCACACACACAAAGAGGACAAGAAAAGATTCATTACTTAACATAGTTGAGGGTCGTGAGCAAAGCAGAATAGGCCTCTCAAGCAGTCAAGAAATGGCTTGTGAGAGAAAGGGAAAGAAGTGTGGCCTGGGGTTTTACTGTGGGACCGAGTTGGGAGTTCTCCTATGTGGGCAGGGAAGGGACATGAGTGGTTTGAGTCTCCCTCCAGGGCCAAAGGAGGGACCTTCCAGGCTTTCTTACCAACTTGTCTGGCTACAGGGTAGAAGAGAAAGAAGGAAGTCTAGATGAAAAGGAAAGACCAGATTCCAGGGGGAACAGAGGTTGGGAGCAGTGCTTGTCCATGCACTGGTGGTGCTTTAGGAAATGAAGTCCCTTAGGACTTGAAAGATAAATTTCAAAAATTGCCAGCACTCAGCCTGGCCTTCAGTCAGGGCAGAGATTTACTAGGAGGAATAAAATCAAATACGGCTGAAAGGCAGAACCTGACTGGAAATGGAGAAGACCCCGGGCCCTCTTAACTGCTTGGCACCGATGCCAGCACAAGAACTACTTGCCTTAGTGTCAATGGACCAGGAGGATATGGAGATAGAGACAACAGGAGAATCACAGCCATGAAGTCAGTGCAAGTAAAAACAGTTGAGCTTTAGTTAAATGATACAGAGGGTCTGTCTGGGCATGAATAGCAACGGAGATTACTAATAGAAGTGTTAGAGCTCCATGATAAGCACCTGGAAGGAAAGTGGTGCGATTACAAACGGTGGAGTTCAGGGGACCGAGAATTGTCCATCCTAAGTCCACCGCTCCCTCAGCTGTAGATTGATGCCAGAGCAACATGTCCACCAGGGTCACCAAAGGCCTAGGTGGCAGAGACGACCCCAAAACTGTAAGCAATATAGTGCAAGAAAAGGAGCCCAGGTCCCAGACTTAAGAAGCAAAGCCCTCCAATGCTGTGACTAAGGCAGTCCCCTCATTTCTCTTGTAGTCAGTTTCTAAGATGAACACAGAAAGTCCCCGTGATCCCTAAAGCTCAGAAAAGTAAGGCTCCACTACTCTGCAGGGTCTCCCCGCCCACCCCCATCACCCTCATCCAACTCTTGGGAATTAAGCCCACGGCCGCCCAGAGCTCAACGCTGGCAGGTCTACCGGGTGGGGATGGGGGGTCGGCTGACCTCCCCGCGTGTCCACAGCCCCCGCGGCCGGGCAACCACGATGATAGGTGTCCAGACACGACCAGCACCAGGCCACTCTGCCAAACAGCCTCGAGCCTCAAGAGCCCCTTCCGTCTCCTTGCGGGCAGCAGCTCCCTCCCTCCCTTCCGCCTCCGCCTGGATGCACCGAGGGTGCACACGGGGTCGGAAGCGCCTGCTTGAACACCGAGGCCGGTGGGACCCCCTCGGCCCAGCAGCCAGAGGGGGAAGGGCAGCGGGAGCGCGCCGAGAAACCAAGAGCCGCGGCCCGGCCCATTTTTGATCCTCGCGCGCCATCTGGCGGCAGAGGCTGTGCATGGCCGCAGGTGAATGGCGGCCGAAGCCGCTCTCGCCCCAGACCCCCATTTCGCTTCGTGGACGGTCGCATTACCCATAGACACGCGACCCAACCCGGCCGCAGGAAATGGCGGTGCGCGCAGGCGCACATACGACGGTCGCGCGCTCGCCGAGACGCGCAGGCGCACATAGGGTGGTGTCCCGCACGTCCATGCGCCCTCGCTAAGACGCGCGGAGGTTGGGCACGCACATGCGCAGGCGCAGGTTCTGCGCCCGCTGACCAGACGCCTGGGAAGAGCGGTGGAATCTCAGTGTCCACCTCCTCCAATTGCCAATCCAAAATCTCCTTGCCTTCCCACAGAGGACGTCAGAGTTCTAGCACGGTTGTTCCAGACACTGAATAGACATGTGGACAAACTGATAAGCTATTAAAAAGATATCTATGCAAGAGCTTCACCCAAGGACTCTATCATATGCAGTCCCATGTTCTCCCTTCAATGTCTTACCCAGCCTAATTCCAGGGCTTTTTGTATAGACACTTGAGACACCCGCCACTGACCACATCCACCAGATTTTTCTTGACTAGGAGCCATCCAGCCTTAGGAAGAACGGTAAGCCACAACTCCGTGGGAGGTAACCACACTTTGTGATGACGACACTTCCACTCCCGTCTTAGACCGTACCCACAAAACCCAGTGCAGAATCGGGGTACCAGACTACTGTTGCCCTCCTGTCTCCACCACCAAGCAAACCCTTCCCAGAAATGCCCACAGCAGAGGCAAGTCTCAGTTGACACATTCGGTGAAATTTATTGAAAAGAAACCTTTACAGAAACCAGTGGCCTCCCCAAGGGGATGGTGAATGGGAGTCCTCTCCTCAGGAGGCCCAGGAGGCTGGCACCCTTCAGAGGGCCCCTAACGTGTCCCGGGCCAGTGGGGGTGGCAGACGCCTCCAGGTGCCCCTCACCTAGGCTGGGGCGGCCAGGCCAGCTGCCTGCGTGGGCAGGCTCTGGGGCTGGCCTTGGCATTGACAGCTGCTAGCCTGCGATTCGCCAGGCCAGTCCCAGGTCTCTTGGAGCAGTCTCTCCAGGTCTCCAGTGTCACTCCACAAATATAAGCAGAACAAAGTCCCACCTCAACAAATCCTCTCTCCTCTTTCCCCTCCTCCTCCTCCTCCTCATCTTCCTCCTTTTCGTGCTGCTTCTTGTCCTGATCTGGAACAAAAGTTTCACTGCACACCTACTCACAGCAAGTCCTGCTGTGGGGTACTGGCCCATCAGGTACTCAGTACCCTCACCTGCCAGGCTGAGCTCAGGCTCTGGCCTGGAGATTACAGTCCTGGTTCTCCTTGTTTCAATAGCCCTTCCAGGCTGCAGGGGTAAGAAAACTGCCTGCAGGCTGACACTGGGCTTCCAGGGCCTTTGGGTGTTCTGCCCTCACTTGTGCAGGGGCTCGAGGGTGCTGCATCCCTGGCCCCCCCAAGAGCAGGTGCACATGATCCTCAAGATAGGCTGGACCATGCACGACCCTGTCTGGGGCATTACTTCTCTGCCTTGCAGCTCTTTCTCACTGGCTGTGGCTCCTTCTGGAAGAGGTGGCCTCGGGAAAGCTTCTCTGGGTCCCAGGTGGCATGGTGGCTGGTTGGCAATCTTAGCTCAGAGCCCACAGGGTGTGCACTTTGGGGTGACCAGGTGACAGGGCTGGTGCTGGAGCTCCCAGTTTAACTTTTTCAGGTTCTGCCATGTTGGGGTCCCCATCCCAGGTGTGGGAACCGCATGTGCCGGGTGTCATAGACCCCCTGCTTGTGCTGCCAGCACCTCCCTGATCGGAATTTGGCTTGGCAGGTAGAGTCCCTCCCAGCTGGTAAGAGCACAGGGGCTCATCCTGGACCTGGCTGTCCAGCCCCTGTGCCCCCCACTCAAGTCACCTGCTGTTTCTGTGGACTGCCCCTTCCGCTTGTTAAAATTTTTGTGCTGTTTGCTGGGGCAGGGGATACCTGGATCTCCTGAGCCTTTGCTTCCTAGGACTCGGGATGGCTCACGGCCGCAGCCCCTGTCTCGTTTCCCGACTTCTCTGCTGCTGGCTGAGACGTCTGCTTCACTGGAGGTCGCTTCTCAGCTGTATGAGATGCTGCCTGACTGGGGCCATAACAGCCCAGCGCTCGCTTGCGCTTCAGTGATGGGGCAGCCCTTTCCTGGATGCTCTGTGTGCCAACCTCACTAAAGGGCCCTGCCTGCAGGATGGCTTGTGGCACGGGGACACTGGCTTCCGCTACTACCTGTCTGCCAGAGGCCCTGCGGCTCCTCCCTCCTGGCCTCTGCTTCTCCTTTGTCATGGCCTTGGTGGTCTCCCGCTCCTCTTCATCTCGGGTGAGCTTCATTAACTCCAGAAATGTGGGAGCCCAGCCATGCTTATCCAGGAACTGAAGCTTGGCCCGGAGCGTGGTGGTAATGCAACCCTGAGCCAGGATGTGTTTTAGACGAATCATGTCTGTGCTCCGCACTGACAAGGGGCTGTTCTGTGCAGCTTTCTGCAGCAGGGGCTCTGACCAGAGCAAAAAAGAAGAGGTTTTCTCTCCAGACTTCTGAGAAGTCTGGAGGCATTTAAACTCCGAGGTTCTGCAGTACTCTTTATTCCCAAAGATCTCCTTCAGGGCATCCAGACACTGCTCCACAGTCATAGAGTCGTTGTTGGCCCAGAGCACCCGCATTATGGACAGGGCAGGACCCCGTAAGCTCTCCACCAGGTGCCGCCTCTTCTCCACCTCAGACTCTTGCCACATCTGCATCATCTCAGTGACCTGCTCCAGCCAGACTTCAAAGTTCTCTTCACCCGGGCCTGGGAAAGCACTTCCTGAAAACACTTTCAGTTTTCGGTGCCACATGCGTTCTTTCAGAGGTTGCGAAACTGGTCGCTTGACATTGACCAAGCCTCCCGCCTCCACGCCCTGGATGGGAGCGCTGCACCCCAGGGTTCTGGCCACATCTACCATCGTCCGGCCCTCATCTTTTAGGAAGTAGTGCAGCCTATTGATAAATTCATCATCTGGGTTACGGGGCTTTACCACCACTCCCCAAGCACCTCCCTTTCCCGGTATCTGACTGGGCAGTGTAGCATAATTGACGGTGTCAGCCAATTCGATGAAGACTGCTTTAGCATGGTCTTCCCTCCTGAACATTCTGCCCAGCACCTTGTAGGCGCACAGGGGCTGCAAGCCTGCTTTCACGGTCTCTTTAATTTCGGCTTCACAACACTCCACGGGGATGCCCACAATCAGCAGGGCCTTCCTGGGGTCCAGGTCCATTCCCTTGCACCAATCCTCTAACAGTGTCATGGCCATTGCTCCCACTTTCTATGGACTGATCTGCTACTAGGGGCAGCAATCAGCTCACAGAGTTTGATCCTGACTCAAATAATTCTGAGCAATGCCAAATATGAGGAGAGAAGTGTCTGTAATGCAAACAGAGTGGGAGCATGATTAACGCCCACCCCCCCAGAGCCCCCTCTCTGCATCCACCTCCACTCCCAGGGATTCAGCCCCTGCTTCCAGTGGCTTCCCCCCATCATTGGGTGGAGGGTAGAGTGTGAAGGGTTCTCCTCAGGCCAAGCCTCCCCCACCTCATTCCCTCTCTGCTGACCTCCTTCTACCATGGGTTTCTCCTCAAAATCTGAGGACTCTGCTGTGTGTGCTGCAGGTGCGTGCGGTGAACAAGTCAGTGTCAGGAGGCAGGGCCTGACACCCAGGGGCACCAACCAAGCCCTCTAAGTGGCATGGGACAGAAGACTGTCCCACTCTGCAGCTCAGGGTACTTGGCACGCTCTTCACCAAGGCAAAGGGTAGAGGAAGGAGATGCAGAGATCCCTGATTTCTCAGAAAATGCCTGACGGATGAGAAAGACGGCTGGAGCACTGCACAACACAATGAAACTGGTGGGCGTGGAGAGCATATGACAAGCTGCAGTGCTGCCAGGGATACCAAGAACAGCATGGACCACGGGTTTCTATCACAGAAGGGTGTCGTGTCGTAAGGTTAAGGCCCTTGAGGAGCAATAGGTGATGTCACTAGCCTCTAGCCAATGGCATGTCCTAGCAACAAAGGGGATGGGGGAGGGAGGATTGGGGGGGTGGGCAGCAAGGATGGAGTGCTGAAAAAATGAGAGCTTACGGTTTCAAGCTGTGTGGAAGGTGGGATTGAGGGTAGAGAAGGGGCCCAGAAAGGGAGTCCAGAAAGGACCCCAGTGCCACACTGCAGGAGGCTGACCACTCTCTCCCTAGGTGTAACCCTATTCTGCAGAGCCTGTAAACTCTGGTAGGCAGCCCCCCTCTCCTGCTCTTTGCCAGGGTTGCAGAGGCCTCTCCCACAATAGGCCCACCTCAGAGGGGCTCACCACACTGAGTAGGGCCCCACTGGCAATGTGGATGCTGGGATTCCAGCGGCACTCACCACTTGGTCTGTCCTTTAGCTCTGTCCACAGCCAGGCAGTTCCTGGCCCAGGGTGGTGGGTACTGCTCCACTGGATCTATCCAAAGCAAGTCAGAGGTATCTTGCTATGGTTCTGCACCATGTACCGGTGCCCAAGCTGCGCCACTTCGTAGTCTGCAGAGCTGTCCACAAGTATGCTGGGGCAGGGATGCATGAAACTGTTCAGCTGGGGTCCGCTGCTGGAGCAAAATGGATCATACAGGAAGATTACTGCTCCATCCTGAATTCCGCTCCCATTCTCAAACCCCGCCCCCTACTCCAAAGTCTCATCACTGCTTCCAAAGCCCCACCCCTCTCACCAAGTCCCGCCTCCACTGAAGCCCAAAATCTCCACCAAGTCCCGCCCTGACCAAGCCCCGTCCCTAGCAAATCCCACCCCTTCCCAGTCCTTGTTCCCACCCAAAATCCCACCCCTGATGCCAACCCCACCACCACAGAATCCCAATGCCTGTGCCCAACCAAGTCCTACCCCTGCCACCCACACCCACAGGCAACCCCTCCCAAGTCCCATCCCCCACTAAAGCCCCACTCCAAAGCAAGCCCTACCCCTACCAAACCCCAAAAGTGACCCTAGCTCAAGCTACATCCTACAGACCTTCCAAAACCCTGTCGCCACCAAAGTCCAACTGCTGTTGCCAAGCATCCACCCTCATTTGCTTGGGCTCCCCACCCTGACCCTAAGCCCCCCATCCTCTCACACACACCCTACCTCAAACACCCCCATATTCTAGAGCAGGAATGCATCTGGTCAGTGGAAGCTGGCAGAGGCCAGGAGAAGAAAAGCTAAAGCAAGTTTCCCTCCAGGGGTTAGGCCCAGAGCCACTTGTCCTGACTGCAATGGCTCTGCTCAGGATTCAGTGTGAAATGGGTTCCTAATTCCAAATGCCCGGAAAGGGCAGGGTGACAGGCATGATCTAGTGGGATCTCACTTTCATGGAAAAGCTACAGTCACCAGCCCCTGAGACGCCAAGAAAGATGCCAAGCGTTGTTTCTGGGAATCCCCTGCAGTTTGGATTCCTCTCTGTGTCCCTTCCCCATGTATCTTTTTCCCAGTGGACACAAGATGCGGGACGATGGTCACCACCCTCCCCATTTGAGTATTCCAAACAGCACAGGGCCAAGGGCAAAACTATAGCGCCAGTGGGTGCTTACTAGAGTCAAGTCCTGATCCCCATTCATCTTTTATTGAACTGTGTTCTAGGGGAGGACAGCAAAAATACAACCGCTTCCTGCATTTCACAAGGCCATGAAAATTTTTACAGTTCACGGAGACAGAAAACTATCAAAGGATTCCATTTTCCCAAGAAGTCACCGTCTTGGTTTCACAACCAAGTGTCACCCATCTAGCACCCAAATTGCTTCCTGCCAATTTCCGAATGAGGTTTCTTCCACAAAGGCAAAAGTGGAATGTTTGCTCTGCAACCTATAGGACCCTAAAGCACTGTTCCAGGAAAGGGCACCAGTGGGGCACAGGCAGCACACTGAAAGGTGTGCCCACACCCCCCCCCCCCCACAGGAGGTCTCAATAAAAATGTGGGTTTTTCAGTGAGGAGGACAAGGTTGGGACTCAGATTCTGCACTTCTAGAAAATTCAGTGACTCAAATGCTGCAGATCTCTTGAGTACGTTTTGAGTACCAAGGCTCCAAGCCAGTAATTATTGTTTCAGTATCAGGAGTTGTCATGTCTTGGTGACAAATTTATTTTGCTTTATTTGACATGCAAGAGAATGTAACAGAAGAAAAACGAATTAAATTTCTGGTTTTAAAATTTAACACTAAAATTAACTTGAAAATGAACTCAAGGAGCCCCAACAACTTTGTAACCACTAACGGGAGGCAGTTGCTCTTTGTTCTCCCTATTTTCTGAGTCTCAAGGTCAGAGATAATGCAGAAAGCTGATTTGGCAGAACCCAAGCCATCCTGTCCCAGGGTGCTACGAGGAGGAACCAGTAAGATAAACAAAAGGCAATTGAATCAGTGCAAGAATGTCCGCTTAGATCCTTGCAAATTGCTACTTTATGTGTCTCTGAACCACAGCCTCTCTCTCGCACAATTTTCCCTTTAAAAGCCCCAACTGCTTGTGCTTCAGGAGGACGGTGGTTCTTTAAAGCACAAACCTGCGACTTTCTCATCTGCCAACAAATTAATAAACAATTACTTTTTGTAGCTCTGGGAGGAGGGGGTTCCCCACCGGGGGCAAGTTCTCTATTAATTCAGCGAGACCAAATAAAGGCAAAAGCAAGAAATTAGGGATTAAAAAGGGTTACCACATTTATTCTCACAGCTGCAGGTCTCAGTTCTCTCCTTGCTCCCCGCTGTCCCGGCTCCACACCAAGCTCTCTGCTCCCACGCTCCGGCTTGATTCTCCAGGAGCACTGCGGTTCCACAGCTCTCTCCCTGCTAGCCTGGCAGCATCTGCCTTCCCTTTCCTTAGCACTGGCAGGAGCTCTGTAGGCGGGTCTCTGGTGACTGGCGCATGCCTGACCAATTATATAGCAGGAACTGAGGGGAGGAGAGAGTGGGTGTTTCCTCTCTACCCCTCCCCTGGACAGGTACTCCTGTGACTGAGCAGCCAATCTGTCCCGTGTAAACATCCCATAAATGTGCAAACAGGCTCTTATATATATATATACGATGACTGTTATTAAGGCCAGGGGGGGAATCCTGGTCAGAAATCTCCATTTTCCCCACACTCCACTCACTCCAGGATTCTCACCTTACGGTCTACATGCCCACAATCTTCCATGATGGTCCCTGTGCGAGAACTGTAACCAGATTCCACAACAGTAACAGAAGTCACTAACAATACACAAATAATAACAAAAACTATGATACAGATAACAGCCAAATCATGACAATCCTCAAGCCTTGGTTCCAGCTGGGCTCAAAGTCCTACTCACATTAAGTCCATAGCTCACACGTTCCACAGAAGGCCTGCAGCTGAACTGGCAGGGGACTCCAGGCATACTCAGCAAGCAGCAGCTGTGGCTGGGTGGGGGTTCCAAGCCACAAAGATGGTAGAAGAAAATGACTTTAAGGGCTATAAGACACAGGTTTTAATGACACCAGCATAGGCAAATCCTGTCCCTCAGGTAGGCTGCATGCAAGAGAGTGGTCCTGGGATAGGGCAGTGACAGGGATAGGGTCCCATCCCGGTCTAGCACACCAGCTCTTTGCCCCTCTCCCTGCGGGGGTTACAGAGGGGCCTGTGTACAGTACTACTAGAGGTCCATGCGCTGGACATAATGATAAAACAGAGCTCCCCAGTAAAATGCTCTTACCTCCAGCCATTTGGGGTACACTACCGTACTCTTTTGGGCCACTCTGCTGTTATTCCAGAAACACACAGGAGGCCAGCTTCCAGGCCTTGTCCCCAAGGTGCCAGAAAGGTCAGCCACCACTCGACCATGTGTTGAAATATCCAAGGCGTTGTAGTCTCCAAGTTGCTGTGGGACTCAGTCACACAATGCTCTCCTGTCAGGGCTCTTACGACTTCTTCAAAGATCAAAGGCAGGCCCCACTGATGGGCTACAGCCCACATTATCTCCTGCCCCAAGGTGGGCTGTCCTGCTAGCCAGCGCACCTGGGCCAATGCATCTGCTTCTTTCCCTGGGGATGCCAATAGCAAATGGCCTGCAAGCTGCTGCCAGAGGCCCCAGCCCTAGCTGTCTTTAGTCACATACACATCCAGATCACAGGGCCTGGATGGGTCCATCTCACTCGAGGCTTTCATGGCCTTGACTGTCCGTTTTGCAACAGTGAAGGAGATGCACACTTTTCATCCCAGCCCCACCTGATGCTCTTTTGTACCAAATGGCATAAGGGTCACAGAATTTGTTCCAAGTGCAGGATAAACACTCTCCAGTAGCCTACAAGACCCAAAACCTCTTGACATAATGTCACATTTATCCGCGAGAGAATCAGAGGTGAGCATAAGTTCATACACAGTATTAGATGCCCTATCTCCAAGGGGATTAGGGCTTGTTCCACTCTGACAGCCCTACTCCTGCAAACAGTGGGGGTCCTAGGAAACCACTCAGGGTCACAGCAAACCAGGGAGCACTCAGCTCGTGTGTCCAGCAGGGCCAGGACACACTGCACATTCACTAGGGACTAATTAATTGATCAACACATGTGGCCTCTGGTGCCAGAAGCCCTAGCCAGTCCCCCAGGGAAGGTGCCTTGACACTCTCCTTAGTCAAACCATAACACCCAATCGTCTTCTGGTAAGGGTCCAGACGGGGTCTGCATACTCTCCCCCAGGAAGTCCTGCAGACACACAGGCCAGACATGTGGCTTTGTCTCTGGTTTCCATTTCTTGGTCATTGGCAACTGGAACTGCTGCTTCAGCTTCAGTTGCTGCCACATCTCCAGCAAGATCTTATTTGGCCTGTAGGGAGGACCCCCAAAAGATGGCTGAGCTTTTTACCGCAATTTTTACTACTCACCACCCTCCCTGAGCAGACCTGCAGGCATTTCTTAACATATTGTTAACCGCAGATGTGTGGAGACTTGTTATAGAGAGGGCAAGAGGAAGCCCAGTGCCTGCCTTATGAGGACCCAAACCAGACTCTAAATCCTGTGGGAGCCATCCCTGTTATAGAGCTTAATGGCAACCCCAGTGAGGAGGCCAGGAGAGCTCTCCTAAATCATTACAGGAGATGCATTTTGGCTGGCCTCCAGAAGGGGGTTCCCAAGCAGAAGAATTTGAATAAAAGCGGGAAACTCAACAAAAGCCTAATGAGGATCCCTCAGAATTTTTAGAATGAGTGTATCAAGCTTACAGGAAACACACTGATGCGGATCCTGAAGCCCCCGAAAACTTACAGATGGTCAACATGACTTTTGTCGGACAAAGTGTACCCGATATTCATAAGAAATCACAGAGGGTGGATGGGGCATTGGAATGAATCCTTCTCGATTAGTGATCATTGCTTTCAAGGTGTATAATACTGGAGAGGAAAAAAAAATGGAAGCCAAAACACATCCTGTTGGCTTCACAACCTCCAGGTTCTTGAAAGCCCCAAAAGGGTCAAGGGAGAAATGGACATCCTCCACTTAAAGAAAATAAGTGTGCTTATTGCCAGGAGGAGGGCCTCTGGAAAGAAGACTGTCCAAAGTTTCAAGGGACCAGGGACATGAAACGTCCTCTAAAGAGACAAATGGCAACCAGAACCCCAGACTCAGATAATCAGTAAAGGGTCCCAGAATCCCTGGGCCTAATTGACAGTGGGGACACAATTGATTGATTTTTTTTCTCATAGATGTGGGGGCCACCTATTTAGTTTTAAATCTAAAATTAGCCTTGTTCAACAAAGGCTCAGCCACTGAGCGGGGGTGGCCGGGCAACCTCAAACGAGACCATTACCACAGCCTGTAGAGGGCCAGCCAGGAGAACTAACGTTAAGGCACAGCTTTTGTAGAGGCCTGCTTCTCCCATGCCTCTCCTAGGACGAGACTTGCTTTGTAAGTTAAATGTCCAAATGACTTTCTTGCCTGAAAAGGCACAGCTCTGTCTGCAGGTACCTCCTGAACATCTCTGCACCTACAGTGCTCACCACAGAAGAGCAGGAGAAGGAAGGTCCTTTTCCTCCGGAGACCTAAGAGGGTGACTAAAACTGGGCAGCTGGAATCCCTGGGCGAGATTTTAAACACTATACCTATAGGAGTACCTTTAAAAGAAGGGGCTGGATGTCCCCCCCAAAAAACAACATCCTCTAAAGAAGGAGGCTTTAGAAGGAATTCAACCTGTGTAGGCCAAATTTTCGAGACATGGTCTGATTTGGCTCTGCCAGTCCCCCTGCCATACTCCAATTCTTCCTGTGAAAAAGCCTCATACTAATGCATGTGTGTTTGTAAAAGACTTGAGGACCACTAATTATATTGTACAAGGCATACATCCCACTGTGCCAAACCCATATGCCCGCCTGAGAGCAGTCATGTGGGATTGTGGGTGGTTCTCAGCATTGGACTTAAAGGATGCATTCCTCAGCATTCCCTTGAAGGACGGGGCCCAACTATTGTTTGCTTTGGAGAGGCAAGATCCTCAGACTAAAGTTACTGCTCAGTACTGTTGGACTGGACTGTCCCAGATTTAAGAACTCTCACACTTTATTCAGTGAAATTTTGGCAAAAGACTTGAGAATTTTACAATTAGATCAGGGCATTTCCTTTACAGCATGTGGATGATCTGCTTACAGCAAGCCCAGACTTTGAGCGTTGTTTGGCTGATACTATTTTCGTTTTAAATCATTTGGCTGCACAGGGATATAAAGTGTCACCACACAAGGCTCAAATTTGTAAACAGCAAGTGACTTACTTGGGTTTCCAATTGAGTAAAGGAATTTAAGCTCTATGTGCATGAAAAACAAGGAATTGGACTACGAGTGCTGGTGCCAGTGCTGGACAGTGTGCCACGACCAGTAGCAGATCTGTCCAAACAACTGGAACATACTGGGAGAGGATGGCTTCCCTGTCCATGAGCAGTAGCTGCCCCCTGTGACCTACTGCAGGAGGCTCCACGTCAGGTCCTGACTTTGTTAGAACAAAAAGGAGGCTACTGGCTGACAGCAGTGTGGCTAGGGAAATATCAGGCCATCCTTCTTGATAACCCCAAGGTGAAAATAAAGAATGCATCTACCCTAAACCCTGCCACTCTATTGCCTGCCCAAGAACACGAACAAGTACGGCATAATTGTTTGGAAATTTTAGAGACTGTCTTTTCCAGCTGGATGGAGCTCATTGGCCAGTCCTTGCCCAAGCCAGATTGGGACCTGTTGACAGAGGGAAGCAGCCTCATGGAAGATGGACACCAAAAGGCTGGCTCTGTGGTGACTGCAGCAGAGTGGGTGACACAGGCAGCAGTGCTGCCATCTGGAACCTCGGCTCAAAAGGCAGAATGAACTGCCCTGACTGGAGCCCTCCATTTGTCCAGTGGGATGAAGGTAAACATTTATACGGACTCTACGTAGACGTTCATGAGTCTGCCTGCCCATGGAGCAACGTGCAAAGAAAGTGTTGTTAACAGCAGGAAATAAGGACATGAAGTATGCACGTGAAATACTAGCCTTGTTGCAGGCAGTGGCCATCGCGCACTGTCCAGGGCACCAACAAGTGGGGAGCTGTGTGGCCCGAGGAGACCAGGCAGCATTGAAAGCTGCACAGAAAGCAGCCAAAGGGGACTCCTTTTTAGGAGCCCTGCTACCTCAGTGAGGTTTGGACAGGCTCAAACCTCATTATACAGAAGAAGATGAAAAGAGGGCCAAAGAGTGGGGTTTTGATCAGTGGGATGAAAATTCCAGATGGAAGTTGAACTCCCGCAGACTAATATTGCTGCCAGAGGCCCTGCTCAAGCTCCTAATGAGATAATTGTATGACAGTACTCATTATGGACAAGATACCCTGATGGACTTAGCAATCCCCAATTTAAAGGGCTTCTTTACAAAAGACTGTGCAGCAATGTACTCAAAGTTGTCGGTTATGTGCCCACAATAATCCCAGAGAGGAAAGTCCCCCATTAGAGAAGGGAGTAAAATATATTGGAAATGGTCCCTTGGAAGACTGGCACAGTGGCTTCACCAAATGCCTAAGACTACAGGGAACTTCAGGTACCTGCTAGCTTTGGTTGACCCCTTTTCAGGCTGGGTAGAAGGTTTTCCTGCAAGAACAGAGAAAGCCACTGGGGTGGTGTGAGCCCTCCTCAAGGAAATAATTCCTAGATACGGATTCCCATCATTCTTACGTAGTGATAACAGACTGTCCTTTGTCTCAGAAGTAATTCAGCAAGTAAGTAAAGGTTTACAAGTAAAACAGAAACTGCATGCCTCATGGAGGCCACAATCAGTGGGAAAATGGAAAAGATGAATCCCACTCTGAAGAACACTATTGCTAAACTGTGTCAGGAAACTCATTTAAAATGCAACAAGGTATTGCCCCTTGCCCTACTCAGAATTAGGGTGGCTCCCAGAAGCAGGCTTAAACTAAACGGGAGACTCTTCTCGGCATCAAGAGGTAAGTTTTCTATTGTGCCAGTGTTGGAAGAATATAGAGTAAACCAGTATGTTCAGCAAACAAGTCCAATATTAACTACCACTCATAAGTTTGCTTCCTCCGGGTTTCATTTTTCCCTTGATGTCTCTTCACATCCCTTCTGACCTGGAGATTGTATCCTACTAAAAACTTGGGGGCAAAAAGGACCTGAGGAGCAGTTGGAGGAAAAGTGGGAAGGACCCTATGATGTGCTCCCGACTACCCACACCTCTCTCAAATTTGCAGGAGGAAAGCCATGGATACATCACAGCAGAGTGAAAATGTACCTGAAGAAACAGTGGAACAGACAGAAGATCAGTGGACCAGCCATCCTTTAAAAGACCTGAAATATCTTCCATATGGAATAAATCTTAAAAGTGATTGCATATTTGCTAATTATGTCTATTGCTTTCTCTCTACCAGGTGGAAGGACAATGTTTTAGTCCGTATCACCCAGATGCTGGCTTCAACTACTCACCTGACTGACTTGGCTCTGCCTCCCGAGGGCCCATTCCCTGGCGGGGCATAGTGATCCTTTAGTTCATCTGGTCATGAGCTTCTCTGCAGTTCCTGAAGGACACTGCTATTCCACACGTTTTGCTCGTACCCTCATGAATCAAGTGAGAATAGCTCATTCCCCCATGGAACACATGAATAATTTACCTTGTTTCACTACACCTTTCATTACAAAACTTGTCCTAGTCTATTTTAAGGGAGACCTAATTGGTATTTCTGCTCCTATAGCTCCCCACATGTACCTATGTGAGCCTAAAGACGCACTGTCTATGTGCACGCAGAACAACTGTCCCATTTCTGGTCTCCAAATCATGTCATATTCATGACCTGTTGTCATCCTAAATTGTGTAAATACACAGAATCTTTGCTTTTGAATAGATTACTCAGAAAGCAAAGAAAAGCATTGCCCTAATTCAGCAGGAAGTAGCCAGATGAACTTCACTGACCACACTCCCATTGAAATCGAAGGTGAGAACTGATAGTGGGGATTGCAATAGGGGAAAATTGAGTTAAATCTCTGGGCTTAAAATGTAAAACTAACATTAATTTGAAAATGAACTCAAGTAGCTCCAAAAACTTTGTAACTACTAACAGGTGACAATTCCTCTTTGTTCTCCCTGCTTTCTGAGTCTCAGGGTCAGAGAGTAGGCAGAAAGCTGATTTTGCAGAACCCGAGCCATCAGGGCACTGAGGAGGAACTGATAAGAGAAACAAAAAGCAATTGAATCAATGCTTAGTATGTCTTCTTTGACCCTTACAAGTTGCTCCTTTATGTTTCTGTGAACACCACAGTCTCTCTCTCACAATTTTCCCTTTAAAAGCCCCAACTGCTTGTGCTTCAGGACAGGGGCTCTTTAAGGCACGAGGCTGCTACTCCCTCATTTGCCAGCAAATTAATAAACCATTCCTTTCCTTTCCTCAGAACCTTGTCATTGTGTTTTGTGATTTGACTTTGGTGACAAGGACCAGTTTTTGGTAACAAGAATAGGCTTTTCTATAATGCTTTAATGAAAATATTTAAAGCAAACAAAAATTTAAAGGTTATTGAGCAAGATACTCACAGGCAATTTCCCCTGAACTGCAGATATTTCCTATATCTGAGAAAGGAAACACAGACCTCAATACAACTTACTTAATAGGAATACACTATAGACAGTGCACTCCCTTGCCAAAAAAAGTTAGTTACCTGGTGATGTCAGAGAGTCACAGACCCCAAGTAGGGCATTTTACCTGAGAGGTCTCATAACACCAGCCCACCGTGGCTCTGTGAAGCCACTTTACGTTACAGATATCATAAGGGGAGATACCACAGAAAGAGGTGTTCTGGTTCTGTGATCCTGGGAAGCAGTCAAGGTTAAGAAATATCCCTGAAAACAAAACATCATATTAGTTTTGAGTGTACGACATAATGATTTCATATCTGCATGCATCGTGAAATAAGCACACGTCTAGTTAACATCCAACACCACACATAGTCACGCATTGTTGTTCTTGTAGAACTTTTAAGATCTTCTCTCTCAGCAAACTTCAAATACATAATATGGTACTATTAGCTATAGTCTCCAGGCTGTAAATGACATCTCCAGGACTTATTTTATACGAATGTTTTTGTGAGTATGCAACATCTCCTGCCCCTGATGGTGTTGTCAGACTAGATTATAAAATACCTTCAAGGAGCTCCATTATTATTGGTTTAGAGATAATTAAGTGCTTTAATAAATTGAATACTCTTAAAATTCTCAGGAATTAATGAAAGTGAACTTATTCTAACAAAATTTTATTTCAAACAGTAACTATCTTTCATGTATAGTATGTCAACTCCTAAAGATAGTTTCAAAGATCATGTGATAACTTACAACCTTAGACTTATACTGAGTTAAGTATACAAGGTATGCAGGATGTGTTTTTGTTGGGGAAAAATAGTAATTTTCTCCTGAAGTAAAATGACTGGTTGTTCCAGAATGAGAGAGACAAAACTGTAGGACGAAACCTGAATGGATTTGGGAAGAGGTAGAAGGTTCATAGAAAGAGAAACTTATTTCTTGTAGTCAGAGCTGGCTAATGTTCAATGTGTTTGTTTATGAGATTTAAAAAATGAGCTGTTTCAAACAGTACATTGGTACAAAACTAGAATTTTGTTTTCTTTCTTAAAATGGAAAAGTTTTCTTAGACTATGGGTCTGTTTTTAAATAAGATGCAGTGAAATGTTTTTCTTTGCTTTCTGAATATTTAGAAAGCAAAGATTCTGTGTCTTTTCAGAATAATTTTCCTTGCTTGGTTGACTTTACCATGTCCTTAATTACTTGAGAACATAGTCTTCTCACTTTTGAAAGAACTAACTACAATTGTGTTACTTCCCATATTTACTTTTAAAATATTTTGTCACTTTGGTTAGCCAAGTAATGTTTGTCATTGGTGCATGATCTTATTTGACAAAGTGCTCAAACTTCCTGACAACTTTGGTATTTTGCCTTCCTAAACTCAAATCCTAAATGATACATTTTTTATCTCAAACCTTGAGTTTTCACAGAGGGACCGTGGAGAATGACAAAGGATCTTTCACCTTGTAAAAACAGAAGTGCTAGAAATAATTAGGCTAGATATATCAGGTTGTATGGGAGGCTTTGTCAAGTCAGAAAAGGTGCCAAACCTTCCCTAGGTTAAACTTGTATGGACAAAATGCTATTGATATAGATACTTCAGAAATGTTATGAACTTCCTAGAGGTTTGCCAAAGCCCTCGCTGTCCTTGATATGTCCTGGTGCTGCTTTGTCTGATATTAAACAACAGTATAGGGTTATCAGTCAAAATTCTAGTTCTTTTAAATTGTCTTATGTCTCAGAAACAACCAAATTTCCTTGTCAATTGCATTATTTTGTAATGAACTTTCATCAGATCTTTAACTATGAGCATTTTGTTTTACACTGAGGCTTCTCTAAAATCACTAGCTATCTGCTACAAGCCAGAATGCTTCATCTTCAAAGAAAAGGAGCTGTCTCCAATCCCCACAGAAAGCACTGAATGAACTTAAAAAGGGTGATTATGGGTTTTGTTTGGAATATTGATGATGGTAATTGTTCTGTTTTCTGGATGTAGGGAAGTCCTTTCTCATTTCTCTTAAGCTATCCATAAGTCATAACAGTTTAGTAGACTATACTTTTATAAACAGAAATGCAACATTCATCTTTTTCTCCCTGCCCAGTCCCTCCAGAATTCAAAAATCCTTTTTGAGCATTCTTATTTTCATGGCAATGCAAGGATTTGCCTAGGTTCAATAAGAACCTGCCCTCCTTGTTATCAGGATATAGTTGGAAACACTGGTTATATAACCAAGGCTTTGAGTGGAATGCCATATTTGAGAATGATGCTCATGGAATCAGATATGACTAACAATTTTGAGTAACTAAAGTTGAGTTTATGAAGCCAAATCTTACAAAACTGTCTTGGAAAAACTAGTTCCAGCCTTACAAGTGAGTAAAGAAGGTCACCACCTTGCAGGTCCAGGAACCTTAGGATATTTCAAGAAGCCAGCCATTCACTAAAATATGTAGGAACTGTGGGTGAAATCTTGTGGTGAGTTCTTGGCTTGGCTTCCTAGCCTTAAGAGCCTTCTAAAGGTTCAGTCTGAAATTCTTTATAAAAACTTCCAGCAAAGGGAGTTTTAAAAGGCCTATGTGGTCAATTACCATTCTTGCTGCACCTGTGCAAATAACCAGTCCGTATCTAATGAGACCTGAGTTATTTTGTGATCAAGAATAACTTTACTTTGAGATTATTTTTTATCAAAAAAGGGGTGGCCATAGAGATAAATTTTGCATTTCAATAGAAAATATACCATGGTATTGTGGGTTACTATATTCTGGCCCTGTTCATTGTCTTTGAGCTATTTTACACCTCTTTGTAAACTTCATGGTATTGTTACCTACCTGCAAACTAGACTGAATCCTGCAATATCTGGCTATAACTCTCCAAACTAACATTTCTCATTCCCCTCCTCCTGATTTGGCAGCACTGAGACCTAAACCCTGACTTCCCAGATCCTTATGGAGACCCTAAGTTGTCTTGAAGCTGGCCTTTTCTCCCAGAATCTGAAGAAGCACAAACAGCTACAGTCCTTATTACCCCAGGAGGCCATAAGGGCCAAATTTCACTGACTGGGTCACTAAGGACGGTCATGCAGGCCCTTATATGAATGGCACCCCTTTTAGTGCCAAAACAACTGCCCTTTGCCATCACCTTTCACAATATGGTTCCACTGATTTCACAGGAGCAATGCCTCCAAGAGCCCCAGGAGACGATCTCTCAGACCCTGCTTTGCTCCACTCAGACCAATGATCCCTCTAAGCTGTTCAGCAATGAATGAATGTCACTCACCTTGAACAAAAAGAGGAGCTGACAGTGATGAATTTACGTGAGCTCTCTAAACCTGAAAAGTGGCAAAGAAATCCCGTGACCCTTTGTATCCTGGGAAACGGCTTATAGAAAAGAAGAAGGCCCTTCCCCTACAGGACTTAGATAAAACTCAGAGATGACTCTCCTGTTTTCCTATAACAAGACCAGACACAGAAAAATCCCCACTCTTTGCCTTATAAATAATTCGCTAAATTGTTTTGTACTCATTGATGAACTGGAACAAAATGCTGTTAATCAAACTTTGGTTCAGTTTGTCTCCTTCTTCTGGCCCCTGAACTTTGGCCTACCTCAAGCCTAAGCCAGCCTGAGAATAGGCTGGCTCCAAAGGAGAATATTCTCTTATCTACTATGCAGTCATGCCACCCTTTCATCCCACTTCCTCATATCCGATGCTTTCTAGCCTTGCTTACTCATCTTTATAAAAGAAAAACTCTTTTTGCATGCACAGCTCTTCAGATGTTTGCAGACCTTATGGTCACAGTGTTCTCCCTATTGCTAAAGCCTCCCTCATCCTACTGCGATAGTCTCCTTCCCGTCTTGCAATAATTCTTCTGCATAAATGTCTCTCCTTACTAAGCCTCCATTTGTTTTTTATTTGGCAATACTTAACATACAGCAAAACACATCCATTTTAAGGGTAGAGTGTGATGAATTTTGACAGATGTATACATCTATATAATCACCATCCCAGTCAAGATTCAGCATGTTACCATCACCCCATCAGAGTGCATACTGTACGACTCCAGTTATATAAAACTCTTTAAAATGCAAACGAATCCACAGTGACAGAAAGTAGGTTGGTGGCTGCAGGATGGAAGGATTTCAAAGAAGCATGAGGAAAGTTTTGAGGGTGATGTATATGTTCCCTATGCTTCTGCCTAGC
Organism: Smutsia gigantea; assembly: GCA_032199065.1. Lineage (NCBI taxonomy): Eukaryota > Metazoa > Chordata > Mammalia > Pholidota > Manidae > Smutsia > Smutsia gigantea. Next base: position 35,234 of record JAVSCE010021919.1, on the reverse strand, counting down.
ACAATGCAACCATCTCTCATATAGGGGAATATGCCTTCACCTTCTCCAAGTGGGCGGGGTTTGTCAGAAGTCCCATTAGACACAGTCTCACTCTGGGGGATGTCTATTCCTTTTCTAGTTCTGTCACAATTACACTTTGATACACTGTAATCTATGCACTCAATTTGAAGATTAAGCAGCACCCACACAATTTGAACACAGGATTAAGAAATGGGAGAAAGAAAAAAATGGGTTAGTAGATTCAAATACATAACAGAGCTAGACATAATATGCATAGCTTCTATAGCTCTTAATTTTTGCAGCTGGACATGAAGTCATAGTATTTATGACTTCCTTCTTCCAGTAGTACTTCAAGTTCTCTATAATTTCATCCAGCTGGTTGTGGTTCTTTACCTGGTGGAGAGAAACAAACCTTCATTCCTGACCAGTCTGAACCCTTCATGGCCCTGCTTTCATGAGTCACTACAATCCTCCATTAACCTATAGTATTGGACATGGGAACGCTAAGACACATTCCCAGAGAATTCCTGGGCTACAGACATGGTCTTTCCTGCCCCCACTATGTCGCAGCAACCCTATTTCCCCTTGATTATCAGAGGCAATGAACTAGCCAGCCGAATAACCCTCTTCTTTGTTGGTTCAATGACATGAGGGGTCCGAAATGGTTGAGTGACAGTCTCAACTTCCATTTCAGGGGAACTAGCATTGGGTCCCCTGGAAGAAGACTTCCTCCCTTGGGACCTTCATGAGAAGAAGATATAGTGCAAAGAAGCATCAGAAGAGAAATACGTTCTGTGGAATCTCCAGGGGGTGCCACATAGGGTGCATGGGTTGGGACCCTCACAGGTGTTGATCCATGGCATAGAGGAGACTGAGCACTGGAATCAACCTGTTTGGTGGGAACCTGGTCTACTAACTGATTTTTCAAAACAACACTACCCTATTTTTCTTTCACGTCTTTTGGTCACACACTGTCACAGACAAGGAATCCTAGAAATAGCTGGTTAGGAGCTACTGCTATAGTCCTTGGTTTTTGAAGTAGTGAAACCACTTCTTAGTTTTCCATTTGTACTCATGCAGCCAAGATTATGGCTGAGAAAGTAGCTACAGGGACACGGCTTCAACAGCTGCTGAATACTGAGTCCCAAGGCACCTTGCTCAGGAGTGCAGGGGTTCCCGTCTTATATCTTTGGACTGAAATCTTGATCACCCTTTTTTTGTCCCTGGGCTAGATCAAGGCAGGGATGGCATGCAGACTGTATTTTCACCTACAAAACTTGGAAACATGGATCACTTGACAGGCAGAATGATGCCTCAATAGGATTCTGACAGCCTAGGGCACTGGCCCTAGTGAACAAGATGAAACAGTCCTGCCGATCGGTACACATTTGGAGGAATAAGGTCAGATGTGGGCTTGGGGGGCACCTGTGAGCAGAGTCTGTACACAGACAGAATGGGCTTGTAAGTGACTGAGTACCTGGTCACTGCAAGTGTGCATAAGGATAAGATGGCCATCTGTGTGCAATGGTAATAAAGGGGAAGATGAACCCAAAAGAATAAAATAGTCTTCATTAACATCTGACAAGTCTAGAATTCCATACTTCCTGTGCATGCATAGTTTCTAGATTTTGCTGTTTTTTTTTCTCTAGATTTGATACTTCTTATTTGCTTTTGTAGGGAGAATGGCTTCAGGTAATAGGAGAAAATTAATCTCACACCCAAATATATCAACTTGTTATGCTTAAGAAAGGAAACCTTAACATTGACATGTCTCTTAACATTTATTATAACTGTGTACATTGTGTGGGTTAAGCAACTTTGATTAAAAACATTAGGCAATTAAAAAGAAGCAAGAGTGTAATGCAACCACCCCTCTTCCCGAAGACTGAAGAATTCTGTGCCTTTTTAGACATGGAAGAGGCCATTTTGGATCAAAATCAATACTGATCTTGTAAAGCTTTCTATCAGTATCTTGCATGTTGTTTTTAAAACTCCCTTAAAAGAATAATTTATATCGAAGGTGGGGAAACCAGCATATCTTGGTCCTCTCCATCCTGTACTCCATCAGCTGGGCCCAAATCAAGACTCAGGTATGGCACCTCCTTCCCAAAGGAGTAACTTTTCTCTCCCTTTTACTCATTCATTCAGTATCTGTGTGTCAGTGCCTACCATCTGCCAAGTCCCATCCTGCAGGATAGAGACATGAGGAAGACCAGCTCATCTTTAGAGTTGCCACATGGCAGATTGTACTACTTCACCCCTCCAGAACAAATCTGATACGTATCTATGGGATGTTCCTCTCTGATCGTGTGGAAGGAAGAACAAGTCCTCCAGTTGATGTGCACAGGGCTCAGAAAATGGAGAGAGATGGAGATACATCTTCTAATTAAATCAAAAGAAGAGACCCTCATTTTTGATCAGGAAATCTCTCAGGCTGTTCCCTCTCTAGGAGTTTACACAGTGATGCTGATTCCAAAGACAGAGAAGCCCAGTCAAACCTGAGCAGAGCATCAGCTGACTGCATGGATGGGCCTGCATCTGTTCAGCTGGCCAACAGGTTTCCAAGTTCTGAGTACCTAGGACCCCAGTGGCTGCTGCTAGCTTGGGACAGAGTGTGGACTGGAAAATAGGAGGTCAGTGAAGGCCCTGTGCTCAGACTGACTATCCCACCAGAGCTTTCTCTGGGTTGGGTTGACAAGCTCCTCTTTGGGTAGGTCTGTGAATTGAATCTCTTCCCACATGAGAGTATCTCAGTTCAGAGGCATTTACATGGTAATGGGAAGATAGGAAACGAGGTAAGTTTGGCCCTTATGGTACAGGAGGAACTGTGGGGGGACCTGGGATGTCCAGAGGAGGAGTACGATTTCATACCTTGCCCTCTTTGTAAGAGTGGACCCCAGGGGAGGCCGGGGGAGTGGGGGCAGGCGGTGTTACCTGGTACGAAGAGGTAAACGCCGCATGGGATTTGGCACATACTTAGCACTAAATCCATGCTTGCCGGGGAGAGAGACAGCAATGGTTCTGCTCAATGCAATGACCGCCTCTCTGAGCCTTGATATCCTCAGCTGTAAACTGGGGACAAGAACGCCTTCCGCAGAGGATTATTATGGACATTAATGCGTGGTATGTAGTAGGGCCTCAAGAAATGTTACCTGCTTTTCTCCCTTCTTAATCCTGCTGGAGTCTATGCACCCTAAAACTTACTTTAAAGGGTTTCTGTATAAAGCTTAGGGATCAGGTGTTGAAGGCAAAAGTATGAGTCAGCCATCAAGATTCAGACACAGGTGTCCCTTTGGTCGGCAGCCTCCTAAGAATCACATCATACAGAACTTAAACCTGATTGTGTAAATTTTCTAATACATGCCCACTTGCCTGAAGGAAAGAACTCAACTGTAATGAACGATGGGTAGGAGGAGTTCATCAAAATCTGCTATATAATTCAATCAAAACTAACTACTTTGAAAAGTACATGTAACGTTAAAAAATATATATATGGCAAAGAGACAAGCTAAACATTACCTATCCCAATCTCTAACATTCAATGGCTGCAATTACCCAGCAGGGATCGTCAACAGTCTTCAACTTGACCCGTCAGAGGCTTCAGATGGTCTCTTCCCTCAGGTCTCCAAGGTACACTCATAGTTATGAAGCACAATGTGGTCTGTGCCCTTTCCCAAGAGTCGGGACACACTGCACTCCATGCTCCTGCCTATCATCCCAGGCCACCTGAACTCATCAGCAAGCCAACCTGTCCTAGGAAGCCAAGACGGGAATTCTTGTTCAATCCTCTTTGCTTGAGCCTGAAATAAGATCATGGATGTGAAGTGCCTTCTAAGCTATCAAAAGCTACACACACAAGTAATTATCATAGCATCATTAAGATACACTGCTGGCTGCGAGCAAGTCCAACTTGAGAAGGGCAAAACCACGAAGAGGTCAAGTGACCAAAGAGGGACCAGCAAGTTGGGGCAACTGGGGATAGCCAAACTTGTCCAGGGGTCATCAGCTTCTTCTCAGCCTGGGGGAGCCAAAAGAGAACAGGAGGAACTATGAGATTGGAAATATCCGTCCAACCCAATGACCGGTCAGAGGCTCTTGGGGGTGGGTAACTGCTTCAGGCATTAGGAATAATGGTCCAGGTCAAGGTGTCTTCCGGAGCGAAGGCAGAAGAGGCTTGTAGCTGGTGGACAGCCTGGTTGCTACCCCTTCCCATTGCCTTCAAGGGAGGTATTCTCCTCTGTGCTTCCAGCTGAGGAGGTGCTGAGGAGGAGAGGCTGACAGGATCTGGGAAGGCAGGGAGTGCCCTAGGAGCAGCAGGCCCCACACAGCTCACACTGGGGGCAAGGACTCCACAGGCTTTTAGCCCACAGACCCGCCTTCAGGCAGTGCTGACAACGTGGCCCATGGGCCACACAAGCAGCCCTTCCTGGCTGGGCTAGCCCCAGGATGGCACCCCCCACCCACCCACCCTACACGCACACATGCATTCCCTTATCCTGGCCTTTACCTGCTGCTTGGGCCCCTGGCTCTAACTTGCTTTATTGAGCACGTTGGCTGTCAAGACCCGGCCTGATGATATACAAGCAGTGGTAGAGGCAGTCAAGGGGACTATAGCAGAGAGCCTTGGACCTGAATCCAAGGCCCTGATTCTGCCACCCACTAGCTAGGGTTTTGCCCAGGCCCTTTTCCTTTCTAGGTCATTTCCTTGTCTCCAAATGAGGCTATCAACACAGGGCTGGCCAGCACCCCAGGGCAGCTTAGAGGGCTCAGCTGAAGTACTGCATGGAAGGTTCTTCTTGAGAGGAACAGACTACGAACCCTGCAACTTGGAAGTGTCCCTGGGGTGGGTCTTTATTCATGCCATCCACGACTTAAAAGTGTCACAGGCTTTGGGGACATAAGGGCTAAGAGAAATAGCAGTGTCCTAGGCTGAGAGTCAGGGAGAAGCCAGGGCGCATGTCTTCCCTCTAAGAAGTTTCCTCGCTGCTCAGTCCTTGGGCGGGTCCGAACACCCACCTAGAGAAGCTCCTCAGAGCATTTCCCACAGTGGACGGTGTCGTGGTGCATGAAGATCTGATCCAGGAGCTCACCCATCGGTTTGCTGCAAATCCCACACTGAAAGAGAAAGCAAGCTAGAGGTCAACACACAAGTGAAGAAAATAAACGAGTAGAGTATGGAGGGGGTGCCTGAGCAAGGTGGGCAGGCAGACACTGAGCTGACGGCACATCCTGGACTTTGAAGCAGATAATAAAAGATGGCAGGGAACGACGGCACACACAGACACACACACACACAACTAGCAGGCAGGATGGTCATGCAGTTCTTAGGAGCCCAGGTTTCAGAGTTAGCCTGGATTTGAACCCTAAATCTGCTAACTATTAACTGGGTGAGCTTGGATAAGTTACTGAGGGTCTCTGAGCTTCTATTTCCTCACCTATAAAGTGGGCACCCTGGCAGGCTACAGGAATATTTAGTGACATAGCCCATGTAGAACACTCAAACCAGGGCCAAAGTAAGTGCTCAGTAAATGCCAAGGTCGCTACTGTTGTAGGAGGGCTGGGGGGCATTAACCGTGATACTTAACGTCCAAAGGAAGACGACATATGAGGTCCAATGAAAAGAAGTCTATTTCAGCAGTCCAGGCCCTCTGACCTCATGACTCTCAAACCTGCCTCCCCAGTGAATGCCTGAAGGATGAGAACAGCCAGCCGAATGCAGCACACACCCCTGGTGGCCTGCAGTGCTGAATAAGAGGAGCCCAAGAGTCCCCATGTATCTGGGTCCCCAGAAGTTGCCAGGCCCACCCCAGGCTGAGCCTCCTGGCTTCCAGCTTGCAAAGGGTGTTGGCAGCAGAGAAAGACTGCTGGCATCCTCATCTCCCTCTGCTTATTCAGCTCCCTGTTCTGCAAGGCTCTGGGACAGAGCGCAACCACACAGAGAACAAGCTTTCCCCATACTCTCCCAACCCATGAGACTCCCGGGCTCCCGATGATGTTCTCAGCTGTACCACCCCTCTTCCTTACCTTAAAGCAATAGTCATGGCAGCAGATGCCAAGATGTTCCAGGATAATCTTGGGACAGTCTTGTATCTCCTGGTTGCAGTAAGTACAGATCCCTCCAGTTGTTCTGTGAGATGGAAACCAAGAATTCAGCTAGACCCCTTGGTTTGACACAGCCACATGGAGGTTTGCTGCCAGGATTCATAGCCTGCCACCTGTTCCTGGGGTGTGCAAGTGGCTCCCGAACCCTGGGCTGGACTGGGGCTCAGCCCACTGTAGACAATCACGCTAATGCCAGCAACAGGTCATGTGTCTTCACCCTACTCGCCATTGTATGTGTGCACACCCTAATGTGATTTTTATTCCAGGGTGCTTGCCTCTCCCTGCCCCCTTGTCTAGCATATGTGGGGGCACTGCTCCCCTCTAGAACAGGAGTGTCTTCCCCTACAGGAAAAATGTCCTTGTATGTCCTACCTACCCATCTTGATGATCCTTCTCTTTGTGCCTGGCACCACTGAAGCCTGCCTCTCAGACCCCCGCTCTTGGACTGACCTGCCTCCTCGATAATCCAGGGACCATCACAAAGTCAGTCTGGCCATACAGCCTGATAGGACCTTATGCTGAAGTTCCAGATACCGACCTCTGGGTTGACTACCTCCTGAGTTCCAGGATCCCTGCCTTTGTTAGACAATCACCCCTGCTTTTCCTCCTCAGATAGAACCTGCTGACAATGCCTGCGTGCCCCCATCCTTCAGGCCAAAATTGGGGGTGCTTTCTCTCAGAGATTTGGGTCTTCTTCCGATAGGATCCAAGGCTGTTGCTACCAACCTGGAGTCACTATGGCTCCCTTCAGGGGCCCAGAATTACTGTGGTCAGCTCGGGTGTGTTCCCTCCATCCTGCTCAGTCTCACGGCAGTGTTGCTGAAGACTGCTGCCCCGTCACAGCCTCGTTCCTTGCATGTATTTTACCAGCACCAGGTTTAGCGTGCAGTTAGTCAGGTAGCAGAGGAAAAACATCCTGACCCGGACTAGTCAGGAACCTGGCTCTGTCACTAGTAGCCTGTTATCTTTGCTTTCCAGACCTCTTTCCGTCACTGTAATGTGACCAAACCGTATCTCTAAGACTCCTTCCTCTCCTAGTCCAAGAATTTTAAATCAGGATTTCATTTTCAGGTATACAATCTTGTGACTGCTGTCATTTAGTGACAGCTTTAAAAACTGCTGCATCTTCATTCAACTGAAGTAAATGGTTCTTCCTGGCTCTTCTCTGGCTTCTCAGTGGTAGCGACCCAGTGTTCTTTTCTCCACCTACGACTCTCTTTTGCAATCCCAACCCACACTCTCACTGACGGGTCAGAGTGGCAGGATCATTAAGTGGTTCTCATCTGCTGACACGAATTCCCTGGGCTTTCAGGCAGCACCGCTTCCATGATCAGTAGCCCTTTGTGTTCACCCTCTGGTCTCAGCTGGGTTCACAGGGTAGCTGGCACGGTGTGGCATCCCACGCAGCGGTGTAACGGATTTGCAAGTGGATCAGAAGCAGCCAAGCGGCAGACCGCAGAAACAGACTTTGTGTGGCGATCTCCCTCAGCTGTCTCTCCTGGGGTAAACTCCGCAAGCCCCGTGGTAGGGCAGCAGACTTACGTCTCGGATACAGAATGCTGTCACATGGGGGTTTCTTCATGTCATATGAGTTCTCCACGCTGCCGATGCTGTGCGGAGTGTGATTGGGGGATAGGAGGGTAGAAGACGGGAGCAAGATCACTGCCACAGGCTTGCGTGGGGAATGCTTTTCTGATTAACCCTATTGCCACAAGTGAGACATGACTGTGCATGGGCTGCTGTTATCTGTTATGCTAAATAGCAGACGAAGCTTTGAACTTGGTGCCAGGGCGGCACAGGTGAGCTAGAATTGCAGCCTAGGGTCTGATTTCTTCTGAGCATTAAGCTTACCTGGAAGGTAAGGCAAAATGGGAAGACATGATTCTCATGACCCAATAAAGAAAGTCTATTGGTTTTCCGTAAGATGTAACATTTGACTGAGTATTAAATTCAAATTTAAATAAATCTAATTGTCAGAGTGTTATTAAATTTAGGAGACTGTTGGGACTTGGAGAAGAAAAAGCAGGAGATGACCAGAGTTCAGTCATGTGACACACAGAGGCAAATGTTGCATGGCAAGGGCAGCAGGTTTTGCATACATTATCACTGATCTCAAAACCTCCCTCAATAAGAGTACACAAATAGAAAATACATCAGTGGTGACCAGGGCTTGTAGCTGGTGGTGTGAGGGGCAGCTAATGGATATGGGGTCTCCTTTTGGAAATGAGTGGTGATGGTGGCACAACACTGTAAATGTACTAGATGCCAATGGACTGTATACTTTAAAGAATAAACTTTATGATATGTGAATTATACCTTGATAAAGCTAATGAGAAAAAGCAGCCTACAGAGTTACAGGTGAAGAAACTGAAGCTCAGAAAGGTCGAGCATCTTGTCTAAAATTACGCAGTCAACGGGGGCCGAGCTGAGGCCATGTTCCTCATTCTACAGCATCACTGAAAGCTGGTCCTGAATCCCCAGAGGCCCATTCCTGAAATAAGGCCTGAGACTCATCTCCGCCCTGACAGTGGCATGATGTGGCATAAAAAAATGTCTTCAGGGGGATACTGTCTGAGTGTGGGTTAGTTTTTAACTGATGTGACATAAAGGTACCCTTCCATATGGCATCACTAAGCAAGTGGACAGAGAGGTAGTCAATGAAAAGTTATGCATATATCACGACCTGCCGTCAAGTGTGTGCTTAAATGAGGCAACCTGGCATGCCTAAAAGAGGGTGAGAGCTGAAGAGAGGAGCCCTGTGTTCTGGAACAGGATGGAAGTGACTAGATGGTCACTAAGGGCCTTGCGAGCTCTATAAAGCTCTTGGAATTTCACAAAAGAAAGCTTGTAGTCTACCAAGAAACAAAGACAGGTAGAAAGGACTGGCATGAAGTGGGAGATAGGATGAACACAAAGGCAGTGAGTTAGGACAGATGGAAAGTTTTAAATCACATCCATGGGCACTGCTGTTATCTGTTATGCTAAATAGCAGGCATTATTCATCCATTCAACAAATGATGACACTCTGGGCCAAGCCCTCGATGAGGTACTGGGGGTGCAAGAATGAGGCTGACACAGGGCCTGGCAGGAGAAGGATCTGGGTCATACTCTTATCTGCCATAGTGTGAAGACACCAGCTTCCTGGAGGATACCTCACTAGCGTTCATGTACTCCTTCACGAAGAGAACCCCTTTGCTGAGGACAGATAAAGGTATGCCAGAAGATTCCGGGAGACTGGGCCTAGCCCAGAGGAAGAGTCCAGGGCCGGGAAGACCCCCACCTGATTTGAAGGAAGTGAAGGAGCTCATGGAAAGGCCTGGGGACAGGTGCTGGTGGGCGCCAGCCACTGCCGAGGAAGGACGGCACATCACCACTGGGGGCGGCCCCCAGTCCGCCCCATTTCCACACTGGGCTGGTATCAGCAGATGCCCGTCTAATTCTCCCCACAGCAAACACACACCTCACCCGGCCTCCCCACCATGGCACCCTCCCTGCACTCTGGCTGTGCTCAAGGCCAGGAGTGCAGGGGAAGCAGTGGGAGGGTGCCTCTCCTCACAACAGGCAATGCGATACAGACGGACGTAAGTCGTGGCCTCCATGAGCTTTATTTCGCCTTTGCAGGTAGGGTCCCCACAAGGTGTGAGCAGCACTTCAGCTTCGCATCAGGACGGGGAGAAAGGGGGTGCGGTGGGACCCAGTCAAATAGGACTTGATACTTGGAGACCCTTGGGCTGCCCTATGTGGCCCCTTGACCAATGGGTTCCTGGGAGTTGGGGGAGGCAGTAGAGCTAAGGTCAGAGAAGTGATGTGGGACAAAAGCCAAGTCTTTTAGCTCCACGGAGGAGGTATCCCAGAGAATATTTCCCAGGTTTTCCCTTTTTACCTCGTTGACATGGAGTTCGGTTCAGCTGGGGCGGCTGGGATGTGAACATGAGGCTGCTCAGGGGCAGCAGTGACAGTAACAGGGACCATACAGCTCGACGGGTCGCTCACCCTGACAGAAGAGGAAGGTGGAACAAGGGGTCAACACTGAGAGCTGACATCTTCTCTAGTCAAACAGGATTTGGGGGCCTAATCCTTCTAAACAGCCTTGGCAAATCATTGAGCTTTTGCTCCTCAAGGTGAGGGAGAGAGGGACGAAAGGCTTTAGGCATCACCATGTGCCAAGTCCCCCTGTGCCTACTACTACAGCGACCTATGACCCGGGAAGGCACCATGGAGATAGGGGAAGGGAACTGGCTGGAAGGGGAGGCCATGGGACCCTGGAAAGACGGATGGGGGATAAACTCCAGAGCCAGAGACTGAGACGAGGGCTGACTATAAGAGGAAAAAACAACTAGCAAGTTACCTACACCCAGCACAACAGTCGAGGACACAGCAAATTTGTAACAAAATAGCCCATAGGGATGCGCCCAGGACTGCAGCGGGAGACCTTCAACTCAAGGGCTCCCTATCCCTCCTCCGGAAGATCCCACCTTCCTCCCATACCCTTCCCCCGACCCCCAGCGGGCAAGGGCCCCACCCGCCTGACTGCCTCCTCCCTCCTCCCTTCACTTCTTACCCTCCACCCATAGGGCCTGTCTTTCACTTGCTTCTTCCACACTCCCTAGGCCATTATGGCCTCCATACAGGCTGCTCCCTCTTCCCACAGTTTGTCTTTCAGGTTCTTTCCCACGCTGGCTCCTCCTTGTGCTACAGGTCTCAACTGAACCATCCCCTCCTCAGCACAACAGCTTCTCCCTCCCTCCTAGCTACATCACCTCCTGCCCTGGCTTCTCTCCATCACGGCACCCAGTTTTCCTTCTTTTCTGGGCTTATCACAAATGGAGAGGCAGCAGAGAGAACACAGTGTTTAGCAGTATGGGCTCTGCGTTCCAAACGTCTGGATTCTAATCCTTGTTAGGCTGCTCCCTGGCGGGATGACTACTGGCAAACTTCTTACCCTCAGTTTCTCACTATGTTTATTAGTTGCTGCACTGTGTGCTCCCTGATGGGGGGGTGGGGGAGGGCAGGGCTCTGGCCATCTTGTTCCATGTGTATATGGCTGCTGCCTACAACTGGCTCTCAGGAGGCCCTTATATATTACCTCTGGGCTGTGACCCATGGCTCTTGATTACTAGTCACAGCCACTTTGGGGAAAGATTTCTGGGGAGGAAAGGGAGACCCCAAAGGCTGCCATACAAGGTGACCCCACTGGTGGTGGTAGCAATGGAACAGTTAGTATGACATCTCTTATCGCTGGCAGGGAGTCCCATACACAGCGGGGCACATCTTTCTCAGAGACCTTCCATCTCCACGAATGGCAAAGGCATCCCATATTCCTCTCTCGACCCAGGTCTTCATGCTCCAAATGGCGGCCAGACAACATGGTTCTATGTGCAGCTGCTCTGTGCCACGCCTGGTCTAAAATATATGATGCTGTGGCTCCAAACTGAAGCCTTGGAGACCTGCCCCTGAAAGGCTCACTGCTGCTCCACTCCCCACTAGCTCCTAGCCAGTCACACCTGCAGAGGGAAACAGGTATGCCTAGTGTGTCAGGACTTGTTTTGGGCCGTGGCCTCTGACAAAACCCCAGCTGGAGCCGCAAGAGCTCAGCAGAGCATAGCCCTTACCTGCCGGCCTGGCCGTCCAGTTCCACAAGCTGCTCGGGTCTTGTGGGGCCACTCTGCCACTCCGGAGTGTTCAGGTCTGCAGGCTGCTGGGAGGTTGCAGCTGGGTCTCCCTGGCCACCTTTCAGGGCTCTGGGTCTCTCTGGCCAGGCCTCTGCCACCCGGGCAGTTTCATTCTTCTCCTCACACCCAACCAAGAAGCTGAGGAAGAATGAGCACCGTATGGAGTGCTGTGAGACCAGTCCTCGCTCTCCCACTGCACACCGCAGTCACGGCCCGTGGCCGCCCGGTCTCCTCTGCTGCAGGGTGGGGCAGAGCAGACCTGCCACGGCCCTCACCTCAGGGAGACTGTGCCCTCCTTGGGAGGGCCCCAGCACTGCTGCTCCCTTCCCACCGGCAAAGGCAGTCCCCGTATGTACCAGATTAAGTCTGAGCCTTCGATAGTTTTGCCAGCCCCTGAATCCAGCAAAGCAGAAGTGGCTTCCTGGCTGTCCCAGCCACAGAACTTTTGAGGAGGTCTTCTTTCCTCCCTCACCTCACAAGGGGAGCACAGCGACCATACTTTTCAGACTACACCCTGAAAGCAATGTGATTCTTCAGCCCCCAGTGGCTGGAGCCAAAATACCCCAGCAGGGACAGTACTCCTCTTGGGCTGCTTTATTTAGCTTTAACTTTTCATAAAACGAAGAGTTTGATATTTAATATAGTAGTGTGCCAGGAAATGGGCTACATGCTTTACACATACAAATCCATTTAACGCTGAATGATAGGGACTGTTATTACTACTATTCTACAGGAAACTGCAGCACAGAGGTGAGTAACATATGCAAGGCCCCAGAGCTAGTAAGCGACATAGCTTAGACTTGAGTCCAGCACAGGGGTCCGTGTTCTTCATCACTATACTATACCATCTCTTACTGAAACTGTCATAAAGCAAGACTCCGAGTACGAGAGCTCCACAAGTTTGGTAGTTTGTCTACTTGCCCACCCCCATCACCCTTCCTCACTCAACTCTTAGGAATGAAGCCCCTCGAGCCTCAGGAGCCCCTTCCGTCTCCTTGCGGGCAGCAGCTCCCTCCCTCCCTTCCGCCTCCGCCTGGATGCCAGGAGGGTGCACATGGGGTCAGACGCACCTGCTTCAACACCGAGGCCGGTGGGACCCCCTCGGCCCAGCAGGCCAGGGGGGGAAGGACAGCGGGAGCGCCAAGAAGCCAGAGAGCCGCGGCCCGGCCCATTTGTGATCCTCGCGCGCCACCTGGCGGCAGAGGCTGTGCATGGCCGCAGGACAACAGCGGCCGAAGCCGCTCACGCCCCAGACAGCCATTTCTCCTCGTGGACGGCCGCATTACCCATAGGCACGTGACCCAACAAGGCCGCAGGAAATGGCGGTGCGCGCAGGCGCACATAGGGTGGTGTCCCGCACGTCCATGCGCCCTCGCTGAGACGCGCGCGGGTCGGGCACGCACGTGCGCAGGCGCACGGTCTGCGCCCGCTGCCCAGACCGCTGAGAAGAGCGGTGGAATCTGTGTCCGCCTCCTCCAATTGCCAATCCAAAATCTCCCTACATTCCCTCAGAAGTTCTAGATCTAGAAAGATCTAAACGAAGGTTTGTTAACCTCGCCATTATTGACGTTTTAGACTGGCTAACACTGTGTTTGGGGCTGTCCTGTGCTTTGTACGACTTTGCACAGCGTCCCTGGTCTCCACCTACTCATCCGTAGCACCCTCCTGCCAGTTGTGATTATCAGTAGTGTCTCCAGACATTGCCAAGTGACCTCCACGGGTTTGGGAAGCTGGGGAGACGGCCCTGGTTCAGAATCACTGTGCTAGAACAATGGTTCACAACCTAGACTGGACATGAGAATAAACTGGGAACTTTTAAAATGACGTGGATGGTGGAGGACCATCCCATAACAATTACACCTAAATTTCTGCCTGGGGCTCAGGGAGCTTTTTTTTTTTTAACACTTTCCAGGTGATTCTCAAGTGCAGCCAGAGTTGTGAAACACTATGATCAAGAAAGTTTTTGTTTGATTTTGCACACTCTTAAATATCAGAGGGAAGTAGTTCCAACCTTGGCCTCTAGAGGTGGCCAGATCTGGGCTCTACTCCAAGTTTGGGGAATCTTACATGAGACCCTGCAGACAGACTGTTTCACTTCTTAACCAGCTGAGAATTACAGGTTGTGGGTCTTGAAAATAGGCACCAAAGAACAAACTTCATGAAAAATTTTCCCTGAGGTTTTCCTCAGAGCCTTTTGCTTTGGGAATAAGTTCTGCTACTTGTGAGCCCTTGGACAAGTCACTTCACCTTTCCATGCTTCCATGTCCCTATCTTATCCATCTCACAGAGTTTCTGGGAAGATTATAAAGCACCTAGCAGATTCCACTATAGGTATCGGTTATAGTTTTCACTGTTAAGTGTCAGTGTAATTTGAAACAAAAAAACCCCATAATAGGACCTCATGCCTTAGAGATCTGTTGTCCACCCCACCCCTAGCATCGTAGTTTAAGTAGGGGTGGCAAATATAAAACAGTAACTGCAATGTGGTGTGAAAATGCAAAAATGCACTCAGCTTTTAAACACCTACATCACCTATGTTCCTCTTTGGCTTAAAACTGTAAGTTCCAACTTACTTATCATGGCTTACCAAGGCCCTGCTCCATCTGTAGTTCCCCTTACCAGCTAAGCTGTAGCCACAGTATGCCTGAGAACATGCTAGGAACATTCCTACTGCAGGGTTTGGAGGTTTGTAGTTTCCTTTCTCCTTGCTCTTCCTAGAGTTTCCCTCTCCTCCTTCAAGGATCTCCCGAGTCTTCCCCTTCCACCCACTTAAGTAGTAGCGCTCCCCAGCACCATCACTATCGATCTCAGCACTGTGGCTCTCTTTCAGAGTACTTTCCTTCCCAGGACGCACAGAGACCTGGGTTCAAGACCTTCCTTCTTCATTCTAATTAGGCGCAAACCTTGCAGTAGTGTGGGGAGGACTCATGAGACATTTTGAGTAGAGGGCTGTGCACGCAGTAGGTGCCCCAAAGTTAAGTAGCTGTTCTGATTATTAACAATGTCTGGTATTAAAGGCCACTCAGCCCCTGCCCACCTCAACAAGCCTCCTGTTCCACCACTCCCCCACAAGGACCCTCAACACCGGCCATGCTCAGTGCCCAGTAAACATTAGGGTGTTTGGAGTTCTTTCCATATTCTGTTTCCTTTGGTTGGAGGACTCCTTTTCATCTTTCAAGATTCAGCTCAAAAGCCACCTCCTCCACGAAGCTGTCCTGGGCACCACCACCTCCCCTGCTCCATCGTGGGTTGTTGTTCCAGTCTGGGCTGGGTTTTGCCTCCCATCAGCCATGTTTGATTTGTCTGTTGTCTCCAGTCTCCAGAACGGGACAGGTGCCAGCCCAGTGGCTGCTGACTGAAAGAGTGGCTGACTCCTGATTATGGAGGACTTCCTGGCTGGTGCAACAAGGTATAGTAGAAGGCTCTGGGGTCCCAGAGGCAGAGGCCAGAGGGATCCAGCTGGGGCTCTGGCCTTGCCACAGGCCTCACCAGCCTCACCTTCCCAGCCAAAGGGTAATGCACAGCTGAGCTGCCTTTCTCCACCACAGCTCAGTGCTCCTGGTTGATGTCTTACCCCTTAACGTCTGCCTCCATGTCTTCCAGGTCTGCCAGGCTGTCAGTCTTCATGTCGTCAGCAGGGACAGCATAGGCCAAAGTGGCACCTGAGCTGAGGGAGGAAGCACACAGGTCCACTGAGGCCTCAGACCAAAGGAGACTGGGGGGCCAGGTCTCCCACTTCCCTGCTGCCTTCTCACTGGAAAGGGGGCCCACATCTGCCAGTGAAGTCTGGGCTTCTGGCCTTGCCCTTACTGTGGCCCTGTGATACTGAGTGTTGTAACATCTTGTAAGCCCTGGCTATGGCCTTAGCACCTGAGTTCAGACCAAGCACTGCCCATGACCAGCTCAGAGTCCCTAGGGAAGTCTTCTCCTGGTTTGGGGTTCCAGTATCTTTATCTGACCTATACCTTCCAGGGCTCTGTGGGAGTCCAGAAAGATCATTCCTTACTAAATGCTCCACAAAGCCATAGCTCAATGGCTGCTCCCGCTGCTGAGTTGGTAGATGAAAGAGGGCAGGAACCTGCTGCCTGGGACTGTACAACCTCTTCGCACTGCACCGTCATGCCCCTGGAGCCATGTGCCCCCACCCCCAGCTGCCTCCACGTTGCTCCCTGGGACTGAGCCCTCTAGTGCCAGCTGTCTGTCCACAGGATTCCTCCCCAGACTCCCACTCCCTGGGGTGGGCTATAATCCCTACAGAAGTTCACCGAGACCTCCCAGTAGGGTATCTTTCCCCAGCTCTGCCTCCCAAGGCCTTCCCCTGTGCCACCTCAGCTTGGGTCCCTGTAGATAGTCGCGGAGCTGTTTAGGTCCCCTGACTTATCACTGTGTATGGTGGGTGGGTCCAACTCCAGGTCAGGGCCTCTCCCAGCCTTCCCTCTCCTGTTGATGATCACCTGATGTAAAGGTGGCGTGGAGCTGAGGAGTGCAAGGGGTATCCTGGGGCACTGGAGCTGTGTCTGGCAATGGGATTAGGCACTGGGCAATTACCCCACCCTTACCTGGTGGCCCAGAGTCCGGGACTGTGAGGCTGAGTGTTGGCACCGTGCACATCCTGATCATGCAGGAGAGGTGTGAAACCAGCAGCTGAGCACAGCCTGTGGAAGGAGGCCAAGCCCAGTCTGGGTTCAGGATTTGTGCCTGTATGTCTACTTCCTCCTGAAAGGGTGGCTTCTGTCCCCAACAGATGATGGGGACTGAGGACCTGCTTGAAGTGGTTGCTCTGGACATGGTCCTCACATCGCATGGCTGATTAACACTAGGGCAATATTGCCTCGTGGTTCAGCACATGCTCCATGGAGGCACATTGCCCAGACTCAAATCATGGCTTTGCTACCTCCCAGCTGTATGATCTTGGGCACATCATCTGATCTCTTTGGACCTCACTTTGGTCATCAGTGAAATGGGATGATAGCTGTGTTTGTCTTGTAAGTTTTCTGCAAAGAGTGAGCTAATAGATGTGAAGTACTTAGTATAATGCCTGGGCCCGAACATGTGCTAAAGGGTTCCTGTTATTTTTACTGGCCCCTGTGGCTGTTTGCCGAAGCAGCACCGCTCTGCAGTCCATGTGTACCATCAGCTTGACAGAGATGGAGTGGCTGCTGTCTTCCGCTGCCTTCCCAGGGCTCGGCCACATTCTGTCCACAGTCAGGCAGGCTGATGCTCACAGCGTGCTGAGCAGCTACAGCTCACAGACACCACATCTGCACAAGCCTAAACCCTTCGCCTGAGTAGCACGCTCACTAGGAGTTCCTCATGTTTGTCCCCAAACCCATTTACACCAGTTGTACTTGCAACCTTAGTCACTGAATTTAATCATTAAGGAAACTCATGAAAAGGAAAGGAAAAGGAGAGTGTCTATTTTTTCCGTGCCAAACAACCTTTTCTTTAGAAAGACAGTAAAGGCAATTTTCTTAAAAATCATTGTCCAAACAAGTATCAGTAAGACAATAAAAGACTGGGTTAAAAAATCATAAAAATCTAGAAGATTCTTCAGATTTTGCATGTTAATTTGAGATTTGGCTTCAGTTTCGAGAAACTGAAAGGAGAAAGCAGGCTTCCTTTTATGAAGGTGTGTAAGCAAGAAGGATGATCAAAGATGAAGCAATCAAGAACCAGACCCAGTTACAGTGGACCAGAAGGCTTCCACACCAGCCACTAGCGAATTGAGTCACTCTGCATGGCTGTGTTGTCCAGCACACAGGGATGCAGTCTCACACGGTCCTCCCCAGTAGTGGCAGCTCCAAGAGCCGAGGCCCTGTCCCAGTGGCCTTTCCTTGCACCTGCCGAGGCACACTGGTCAGAAGCTGGGGCCTGCTGTCCCCTTCCTGTGCTGGCGTATGCTCCTGGACTTGGAAGTCAGGGCACTGGGTTCAGAAAGCAGCTGCAAACCGGTAACATTATGAGGGCAGGGGCCACCCAGTGGGCTTGGGGAAGCAGGGGCCATTGGAAGGGCTGGTCAGTAGGATTAGAAAGCAGCCAGCAGGGGCTCCTCCTTGGCCAGACTGCTGTGGGGCACGGGTGCAGCTGGTGGCGTGCCCATGTGCCTCTGTAGACAGTGGTTTTGCCATTTCTCTCTGGCCATCTGCTCTGAACCATAAGGGCTCTAGCAGAGCTTATAGCTGAGCTATCTGTGCCAATGTCTGCATACCTAGCTTTTGTCCCCAAGGATGACTCATGCTTGGCTTGGAACCCTTGGACACAGGTGGACTTCCCAATAAGGAAGTCCCTGACTCCACCCAGGTCCAGGAACTCAGAGCCAAGCTGGACATGCTTGTCTCCTAGCTCATCTCACTGTGGCCACTGCTTTCCCTCACTGAACCTCAGAGCAGAGCTGGCCAGCAGAGGAAGGTGGGGCAGGAAAAGGAGGCTTTGGGGCTTCTGAAAGGCAGGGAGAAAGAGATAAAGGACATCCTTCTAGCTCGTCCTCAAGCTCAGCCAAGAAGCAAGCAGGCACTGATTCATCCATCACTGGGTCATTCGTTTGTTAGTTTGTCCCTTCACTCGCTCCCCACGTGCTCCTCCTCCCTCGTGGGGGGGCTCTTGTGCCTGTTCTGGAGGAGCTTGAGAGCCAGTGGCAGAGGGCAGGAGAAAGGGCAAGAGGCAAGCACAGGTAATTCCCAGGAGTAGAAACGTCCAGGACAGGTGACATGGGCAGGACTACTGGAGATGACAGAAGCAGTGCCCAGTGCTCTGCCGCTGACAGCCCAAGCCTGACACCAGGACATGAGAATCGGCAGCTCACCGTCCTCTCTCAGAGCCAATATCTGCTCCAGACAAGGCTTCATGTGGGGAGCTTGTGGCTCCAGATCCCACGACGCCATCACGTGACTGTGCACTTGACCTGTCATGGGAAGACAAGCATTTGCTGACTCTGTGACTGGGTTTTGATCGAAGCTAACTCAGATGTCCAGAGAGCATGCCTCAGGACTAGAAGCCCAGGCCCTCAACTGCCACCCTGTGCTGCTCCAACTAGAGCCAAGCCAACGTCAGCAAGCACTTCTGCTTTTCTTCCAAACCTGATGGACTGGGAGCAGAGCAAGGTGGCAACTTGGGCGAGGCTGGCACAGTGAGGGGCCAGTGGCCAACAGAACAGGGAGGAAGGCATTTGGGGCCACTGACAAACCACAGAGACCAGGGCACAGACAAGGCTCCCCTAGCCATCCCAGCTCTCCTTCCCTCATTCCTGGGGCTGAGTCCAAACGGCTCCACACTGAGTCACCATCTTGGGAGCAGGCAGACGAGGCTTTGGGCTCTTTCCATTACTAACTGCCAGCTTCCCACTGAGGAAATGCCCACCTCTGAGCCCCTAGTCACCACACCCAGGCTCCCCTGGGTTGAAGCCAGTGAGACAGTCTTGGGATGGCTGGGCACAACCACGCACTCTGGCTTTCGCTCCACCTCCCATCTTTGCCAGCCTCCCCCACGTCTCCCTTTGTCCACAGGTCATCCTGGAGGAGGTCACTGCTAGGTGCTCTGCTGGGGCTCATGCATCCTTTGGTCACTGACTTCTCCAAACTTCTGGCTTGGCAGACTTGCTGGCCCTGGCCATCAGCAAGCTGCTTTCAACGGAGTAACAGTGCTGTCAGGCTAAGGTTAGGGTGGGGGCAGCCTGGCCTGGGTTATTGTCCCCTCTGCAGCTGGCTCCCTGAGCGATCTTGGCAGGGGCCTGCCCCTCTCCAGGCCTCATGCATTCCTTCATTCATTCTTTCAACAGATATTCACTAACGACCTGCACTGCCCCCTGGGACTGGGGACATAGCAGGGAATGGGACAGTCTTGATCCCAGCTTGATGCATTGACCTTTGACCCCGGGCGGCATGTGCTCTGTATCCCTGCACTGAGTCACCTTTCAGTGTGTGGATCAGGGCCCTTGAAGGCCTCCTCACCAGCCAAGTCTCTCTTGGGCTCCCTGGGGCCGGGGGCCTCTGTGTCGTTGGAGCCCGGGGAAGACCTATGGAGAAAAGCAACATAAGTTAACAACCACCCAGCAGCCATCCACGCTCAGCAGACGGCAGCTACCTCATCCCCAAGTCCCAGCAGTCTCCAGGGAATTTAAAACCTGATACTGCAGGATCGGCTCATTCTCAAAATTTCATACAGTTGATTGAGGGTCAGCCCCTGTTCCTGTGATTCTGTATGCATTAACTCTCCACATCAAGGCGAGGACATGGGCACTGTTATTATCCATGCTCACTTTCCAGAGAGCAAAGAGGCACAGAAAGCCCGAGCAGCTTGCCCCCAGGTTCCACAGGTACCAAGGGGCAGAGGTGGGATTTAAACCCAAGCAGTCTGACTTCAGAGTTCTGGATGATAATCCTCGGCGCTCTAAAAATAATCCTGACCTCCTAATTCAACAGCCCTCCGGTTCCTCTGAGTTCATCGGGGAGCCTCATGCAGTCCCACCCAATGGAGACACTCCTATCGTTCCTGCCATTCAGGAACCCTGCCCCAGCGGGCCACTCCACCTTCTTTCTCGTCTGTCCGCTAAGACTCAGTGACAACCCCTCCTACCTCCCCGGCCACATTCTCCCAGTCTCTTTTTCTCACCCTTAAATGTCCGTGTGCCCAGGGTTCCTCTCCATCTTTAGGCTCCACTACCCGGGCCAGTGCCTCTGCTCTCACCCTCTACGCAATAACCTCCACTTGTTCCCACCTCTCCTCCGTGCTCCTGACTCATAGCCCTGCTGCCGCATAGACCGGCCCTCATGTGGCTCACATTCAACAGGGCCAGAACTGATTGCCCTCCCCCAGCTGCCCTCAGGCTGGGGGATGACCCGGCAGCTGCCACCTCCACGCTGGGGACTGTGCCCAGCTTGCCAACCCCTTTCTCCTCAATTCCCTCAACACTGTAACCCACACAAACATCGACGTGGAGCTCCATTATTTCAGCTCTCTGCATATCACATGGGGATCTCTTGAGCCCTGACTTCTCTCCTAAACCTCACCTACAAATCCTCAAATGCCTCGTTCTTGGTGATTTGCATGTGAATGCCCACAAATAAACTCATCATATATTCATTCAAAAAATATCAAGTATTTCTCTCACCCCTCCCTGCCCCCTCCCCTGAGTCCCTACTGCCGCAGTGAGTTATGGAGCCAAAGGTGCAGGGTGGGAGGCAGGCAGCCTGGGTGGGAGTCCTGAATCCGCCTGCTCTTGGCCATGTAACCTTGAGCAAGTTACTTAACCATTGAGGGTCTCAGTTTCGTCCTCTCTAAAATAGACATAGTGACTGCATCTACATTCTGCACGGGGACACCTGCCGGGCTGTTTGGGGAAGGGTTTGGTGAATTCCAGCTTTCCGTTTCTCCTGCTGGGAGGTCGGTGAGGGGCGCTCTGGGGGATCTCAGTGGGCTGCTACACTAAGTGCCAGAGGATTTATGAATACTGGAGGCAGAGGACAAGCAGGGACCTTCCTCAGAGGCAGCCCGGCTTCCTCTGGCATCTCTCAGGGTCACTTTGACTCTGTTTTGCAGAGACTGGTCACCTTAAGGACACCAGTGAAGCAGCTTCCAACACTGCCTATTTGAAGACATCGTCACAATGGATGATTCTCTATCATTCCAGCAGCAATGCTCCTACATTCCTGTTCTGGGCCAGGCCCCGGGCTGGGGCCCAAAGGGCAGGTAGGGAACACAGCCCCTGCCTTCCAGGCACCCGGAGTTCCTGGGGCACACCTCTCTGTGAGTGGACAGCTGTGACTCCATGTGGAAGATTCTCAGATGGAAGTATGAACGTAGCATGACCTGAGCTCGGTAGGGAAAGGCCCTCACAGAGGCCGCCTCAGAAAAGTCACAGGGATGGGACATGCGCCAGAGGGGAGACATCTGAGGTGGGACTGCAAAATGCGGAGGGGAAAGGGCATCCCAGGCCGAGGCTACAGCCTGCACAGGCGGCCGGCAAAGGGCATGCCGGGGCACGGATGGAGGCCCATGCCGCTGGAATGGAGGGAGGCCTGGCGGTGAGGGGAGGGTCCCACCAGGTGAGGTATCCAGTTCAGGCTGCAGAGGCTAAATGGGGCAGGGGGTGGGGGAGCCTTGCAGGGTTTTCCTCAGGGGGCCGGTATGACTACTTCTGCCTTTTAGAAATGTCACCCAGGTAGATACGTGGAGGAGGGTCTGAGCTGAGGCAACAGGAGATGGTTGCAGCTAGCTGGCTCGGTGATGGTGGAGGCCTGGACCTGGGGGAGGGCGGTAGGGACAGAAATGTCTCTAAAGTAGAATGGATAGGACTCAGTGCCCAACTGGGGCAGGGGCATAGAGACGGAGGAGCCAAGGAGGAGAGTAAAGGGACCTAGAGACCCTTCAGGACTCATCTTGGACATCACCTCCTCCAAGGAGCCTTCCCTAATGCCCCTCACTCCCAGGCTGGTCAGAAGCCCTTGCTCAGAACTTCCGCTGCTGCAAGGGTTACGGTGGGCATATACTCTGGCCTCCCTCCCCAAACTCGGGGGTCACAAGGCCAGGTCCCAGTGAGCTGGAGAGAGCGTGCTGCAGGGAGGCAGGGAGGCACCCCTTCCTCAGCCTGCCCCTCCAGAGAGAAGTGGCCCCGCCCTGCTCACATCTCCGCTCACTCCCACCTCAGCGTCCCTGGGGCGCAGCTCCCCAGCAGCCCGCTTACCTGTGACCTGGCTATGTGCATCCTACCCGGGGGCAGGGGCCAGGTGGGCCATGCCGCCTGCTGTCTGTGCCCCCCCAGCCCCTCCCCCACCCCAGCACTGGGCATGGTGGCACTGGGAGCTGTGCAGGCTGAGCCAGTGACCCCGCCCCGTTCCCGGTGGTCCCCCCACGCAGGCAGGGCCCCTGCCCCAGTGGCCTCCGGGGGCTCTGCACACCCCGTGTGGCCACCCGCACAGCTGGCCCGTCCCATCTCAGGGCTCACCACGGCTGAGGCCCCACAGCTCGCTGTGTCTGTGTCTGCCTCCCCCACCAGGCGGACAGTCAGCAACTCCAGCCAGGGGGCCATCGCCACTGGGTTCCCAGGGCTCGGCCGGCCTTCCCACCGACCCAGTGCTTGCTCCCCAAGGGTTGCAGAGTGAAAGAATGAGATGGGGGCACAGAAGCCAGGCCGACGAGGTCTCCCACCCACCAGCCCTCAGGCCGCGTCATGTGAATCTCAACTGTGCTGACCCCATCTCTAGAATGGTGTAGAAGGATCGCAGACAGCAGCAGCAGGGCCCCTATACCTCATTCCTTCCAGGTCTGGGGCCACTAGGTGAGGCCCTGTTCCGGGCGTCAGGATCTGCACGCTGACGGGCTCCTTATCTCTTGTGCTGTGGCCAAAGGAGAGAGCCAGGGAGCGGCTGTGTGAAGCGCCCGCCCCTTCCCTGTCTGTGCTGGGTGCCGCGGGCATTCCCCTTCAGGCCCACGGCTTCTTTGTTTGCTCTCATCTGCTTTGTGGTCTTGAGCCTTCTTGGTGGTGCGGCCAAGCTTAGGTCACTGACCTTCGTGCCAGTCGCAAGCCCAGCCCCCTTCAGGCCCAGGGAGGGGCCCAGCCCGCACACGCTGTCCAGCTGCTGCTGCAGTGCTGCCAACCCTGCCTGAGCCCCCCAGAGCATCCAAAGTGGCTATTTGCGAGGACGTATTACGGGTTTCTGAGTTCATGGGGCGATGGGGACTGACGACAAACCAGATGCACAGAAAGCCTACGAACGAAATCTGGAGTGAAAGCCAGTAGGAGGGGGACGCCTGAGACTTGGGGGTTGAAGGCAAGCGAGCAGGTGCCCGTGAGGCGGAGCCCACAGAGGAGCAGACATCCTAAGTGCTCAGAGGGCCCCTTTGAGGGTTCCGGTGCCCAGAGCCTGGCCCACAGGTGACCACGAACAGCCCTCCAGGTCCAATCTATTTTCTGGCCCCATGGCAGGGCCTGACACCCACAGGCTCAGGCTCTACTAATGGCTAAGGCCAGAGAGATCTACAACTCCTGGGCTTTGTGGGGTGCCCTTCATCCCAAACCACATGTCCCTAGGTCCACAGAGTGAAGCCTAAACTGCCCTTTAAGACTCCATCCAGGTCACATTACAGCCAGTCACGCCTTCCTTCTGTAGCCCCTGGGCACTGGCCTAGGCACTGGGGTACCGATGGGGTGAGTCCCAGGCGTGCCCTGGTGGAACCCCCAGCCCTGAGTGGGGCAGGATAGGAGCAGAGTGGCCTGGATGGTGACTCTCCTCAGCTGTCGGGCTGTGTACGGATCCAGCCCCAAGGGCATCGGAGAAGCTTCACAGAGGCGTAGCCCAGTCCAAGCCAGCTTAGAGGGAGACCAGGGAAAAGGAGGAGGCTGGTAGGGCTCTTAAAGGCCAAGATCAGATCTGCTGTGGCAAAGGGAAGCCATAAAATGGGCTTGAAGTGGGGGGTTGGTTGGGGGGCCTGACATGATCAGACTGGCACTTTAGAAAGGGCACCCTGGGTCCCAGGAGGAGAGATTGGAGGTGCCAGGATGAAGGCAGGGACGTGGGTGGTCCCTGCTTTGGGTGAGCCCAGGTACCTGAGCTGCTCTTAGCCACCCTGAAGCTGAGCCTGGTCTGGCTCCAACCTAGACCTGGAGGCTGTGGAGGGCCAGATCAGTGGGCTGCTCATCTCTGTCCCTCCTGGGACCAGGCTGAGACTTGGAGTAGTGGAGACGACCAGAGGGAAACGGAGGGGCTACCAGGGACAGGGCCTGTTCACACACACAAGCCAGGAGGTGCCCAGCTCATGCGGGCAGCTCTGCCCTGTGCATGTCTGCCTGTCTGACCCGTACAGTGATAAGCACAGCATAAAGCCCCTAGCCCCCACACAGCTGTGCCCAGCGTGTCAGGGAGCAGGGACAAACACATACTTTCTCACTGGGGTTTCTTCCATGTAGTATCTTGGACAGCCTTGGGAGGTTTTACACCTCCTCCCTATTTTACACACAAGGAAACTGAGGCACAGAGAGGTCAAGTGATTGCTCAACGTCACACAGCCAGTACAGGGCAGTGCCAGGATCTTGCCTTGTGCCAGAAGCTGTGCTCTTATCGTTCCCCCGTGACTCTTGCACTCAGCATGCTGGGGCATACCCTATAGGGCCTGCCCTGGCTGGGTGAGGCAGAGACCCAAGAAGGCTTGGCTGGTGCTCTGATGGGGGCAGCGGGCACCAGCCAGTTTCTGTGGAAGAGGGTATCTGAGTGAGCTCAGTTTGGGAGGTGGGCAGGAGTCATCCCACAAGAGGGAAAAAATGAGATGAACTCAAGAAACCAGGCCCTGGGGTACATGGACGGAGGGCCCCTTCCACGGGTGAGCAGTGGCAGGGTGGGTTTGATGCTGGAGACAAGTGGCTTGGATGTGGACACTCGGAGCTGTGGGGCAGATAACTGGGCAAACAGGAGCTGAGCTGGGGGGCTGATGGGACAAGCATTATGAGAGCTGGAAGAGCACCTGGGGCCCCCAAAAGTTACCTGTAGAGACAGGTCCTCCGACCCTCTGGCCTCAGGGTCTTCCAAGGGTGCCAAGGAGGCACAGGTCTTACCAGAGTTGGATTTGGGCTCAAACACAGCAGCAACAGCAGGGCAGCGGCACTCTCAGCAGATCATAGCACAATTCAGTGCAAAGTACAAGGAGGCATTGACTGCCTTTCATCCCCAGACAAGAGAGCACCATTATTTACTTGGACACTCGGGGCTCAGAAACCAGGGCACATCAGGGCCCCGCCTGGAGTTAAGATGACCAGTTTGGCCTGCTCCTGCCCTGTCACCCCACTGCCTGACCTTCCCATCTGATTGGCTCCCAGGCCAGAGCCCGCTCGTGGCACCCACCGGGCTCCTGGCTCCCAGCAGGGCTGGGCAGCCTTGGCATGTGCTCAATTCAAATGGCCTGACACGCCTTGGCTCTGCCTCCATCCGCACGGGCAAAGAAGGCGGCTGTGAGAGGGGCTCAGGACTGCAGAGCCTCCTTCCCCAGCAGGAGGCAGAGGACAGTGTTGGCCAACTTACCGGAGAGCCGTGAACAAGCCTAAGAGTGGCAGGACTAGCAGCCTGGTGGCAGTCCCTCTTGGGGTCCCGTGGCTGCCCCTGGGCTCAGTGTTGCTCTGGCTAAGTTGACACAGACAAGGGTGAAGCACTCTCTCCTTGGACGCCAGGCTGTTTTGCTCCTTTCTGTCCTAGGACATCCAGCCAGACAGCCCCTTCCTGATTTCTGTGCCCCATCCTATCACTGGGCACATGGGGACACTGACCTTTAGGGCCTGCATGGAGGCCCTAAGAGGTTTCACAGTGAGTGAGTGGCAGGCAGGCCTGGAAGCCACAAGCCCCGGTCAGAGATGAGCTGATTACCTGCTTAAGCCAGGAGAGGACCTTGCCAGAGCAGCTGGGTCCTGGCTCTTCTCGGAAGGGTGTTCGTCATCCACCGCCTCAATCCTTCGGGCAAGAAGAGAAGCAGGTGTATCAGCTGCCCTGGAGCTTGCTGCCCTTGAAGGACATGCTTTCTTTTAGGGGTGTCTGTGGCCATGAAGTTGCCCCGTTTAGGGGTTCAGTGACTACAGTGTGAGGTAAGTACAGCATACTGGGTTGAATAGGGTCCCTCTGAATTTCATGTTTACCTGGAAGCTGTGAATGTGACCTTATTTGGAAATAGGGTCTTGGCAGATATAATCAAGTTAAGATGGAGTCACAATGGAGTAGGGTGAGTCCTAAATTCAATAACTGGTATCCTTATAAGAAGAGGGAAATCTGGATGCAGACACAGAGACTGGAACAATGCATCTTCAGGCCAAGGAACCCCAAGAGCTGCCTGTAGCCACCGCAAGCTGGGAGAGAGGCCTGGGATGGCTTGTCCCTCAGAGCCTCCACGAGGAATGAACCCTGCTGACGGCTTGATCCTGGACTTGTAGCCTCCAGCACTGAGAGAGAATACATCTCTGGGGTTTATGCCCCCTACTGTGTGGTACTTTGCTACAATGGCCCAGGAACCTAATACTAATAGAGTCAGTGAGAGCACACCATTATCCGACAGTGTCTCCCAGCATCCTTGGCTGCTGTCCCCGTCAGCTTTTCTGGTCTTCCTACTTCCAGACCTTTACACCAGCTGTGAGGCCTCTGCCCGGAGCGCTTGGCATGATGGGTCCTCCTTGGTTTAAGTCATTAGTTCACTGTGCCACCTCGTCACGGATGCCTTCTCTGTGTACTTAACACAATATCCCCCACATTCAACTTACCACAGGTTTCTTCCCTGTCCTCCCCAAATCTTCTCCTTTCTGAGAAGATGTCTTGTCTCAGCTAATGGTGACACCTGTCCCTCACTCAGCTGGAGTGTCCTGATAGCCTGATCATTCTCTGTTGAATCCTGTTCACCTTTCAGGGCCCATCTCCAAAGTCATGGTCACTTTCAAAGGCCTGGCCACACAGGGACTCCCAGTGACAAGCTTCCGGGCCTCAGCCCAATGATCCCTGCTGCCAACGCTGTGCCCAGCCTGACCCTCGGAGGGTGAGAGGGGGAGCAAGGGCACAACTCCTCTGTACCCCTGGAGCTACTTTTGCTTCAAAACCCCAGGGGCTGTGGGACATACTACAGCTCTGTCTTGGGTCAGGGGCCTAGCGTGTTAGCCACGGGCAAATGAAAGTTTCTCACCATCAGCTATGTTCCCTCAGCCAGGCTCCTGTCTACACAGAACTAGCTGTCAGGGCCCCATGTTGCCACCACAGCCACCCAGGTGCTCACCTGGCCTCCAGACAGAAGCCAGCAGCCCCTTACGATGTCACCTGCTCAGGGACAGCAGCCCCATCCCTCTGCACCTGCTGTCCCCAGGGTCCCCATGCCACCCCTGCCGACAGGAGGCCTTCTCTGCAGCCAGCAACAAACTTCCAAGGCTCCCTTGCTGACACTTACCTCTTTGCAATGAATGGGGACTGCATCTCCTGGGCAGGGCTGCTGGAAAGGGGACAGAGAGGAGACGTGTTGGGTCGAACCCACAGGCAGATGACCTCATGGGCACTCTGCTCCAGAGGGTCCTAGGCCTCCCTCTCACCGCCAGCACCTTGTCCGCCCTGATGGCAGGAGCCAGATCTCATTTTCCCCAGAAAGGGCATCTGAGAATCCTGGAAAGTCTGGCTAGGAGGGCACGCTCAACTCACCCCTGGGCAGCCAGAGGAAGACCAGACCCTGAGAGGAAGGGAGCTGTCCCAGAGCATGGAGCTGGCTGGTGCTGGAGCTGGCCCAGAAGCCAGGCCCTGCTGGGTGTCCTGCTGTGCGACTCACCCAGTGCTCTTCTTGGCTGCCGACAGTACGTAGGAGTGCTCCCGGGAAGCTGTCTTCCTCACCACACTGCTTGCAGCCTCTGACCTGGAGTGGCACAGGAAGGGGACATCAGATGGTGTAGGGCGGGACTCACTCTGGCAGCCTAGCTTGGCACCTACGCAGGGCCACCCCAGGGAGGCAAGGAGCGAAGCCAAATTAGTGCCTGCTCCCAGGACTGTTGAAAGCAACACAAGCAGGTAGGTGCTGGTATCACCCACAATTTACAAATGAGGAAACTGAGGCACATGGGGCTTTAGTGTGACTTTGGAGTGACTTGCCCAATAGGAGACACCTAGCGGGTGGTAGAGTGGGCAGTCAGTGCCCAGCAGCCTGGCTCCAGAGCTCCCATGCCTGCAGACCCCTGCTGCCTTTAAGATGACCCATCTTCCCAGCCTTCAGCACCACAGTTTTGCTGTGTTTCCCAAGCCACAGAGGGGCTGGCGGACATTGTGACTGGGGACAGGCTGAGCCTGGGGTGGGGGAGCTTTATTTTCTCAGGGCCTAGCTGCTGCCGAAGCACCTCTGGAGCCCGGCCCTGCCCCACAGGTAAGTAGGCCCCGCCCAGCCTCTGTACACACAGCGTACACACAGTGCACGCACAAAGGGCTCCTCCTCCCAGGGCAAGCTGCACCGCCTGTTTTGGTCCACTTGGCTCAGGACCCTTCTCAACAAACGGATATAAAGCCTGGAAGCACTTGCCTCCCCAGCCTCTATCCACCCACAGATGAGGCTTTCCCCATACAAGGTTCATAAGAGGGTCCCCTGAGCTGGCTCAGTGCTGGCTGGGTGGTTCTGGGCCTGAATGAATGGCACCCCTCTGGTCAATGGGCAGCACCGTGCACTTCGTGCCCCCAACTGGCACAATTCCTACTCTACCAGACTGTGGAGTCTCGGGCCCTGTTACCTCCGTCTCTGCTCATCAGCAGAGAAGGGCGCCTCGTCCTCTTCAGCACCCCCTGACGTGGAGCTGTGCCTGATGTTGTAAGGTGCCCTGGGGGATGGGGCAGGGATTGAAGGTGCTGCCGGTGCTGGCCCCGCCGTCCCGCTTCAGCTCCGACACCATGCACCCGAGTCACCGCCTCCGCGCTGTGCTGCTGCCGCTTCCTCCTCCCCCTGTTCCAAACCTCACTGGCCCCCAAGACCCAGTTCAAGCTTCCGCCCTTCTCCAGAAGGATTCCCTAACTGCCGTGCCACTGCGTGGTGGTGATGAGGGACAGCAATACAAAGAAGCAGGGCCCCTGGAAGGGCGGGTACAACCCACACTTCTGCGCCAGGCCCCTCCATGGGCATGCAGCAAGGGGTCTTTGATAAGGGCCCTAAGGGCAGCTCCCAAGCAATGCCCAAAGATTTATATTCAAGAAGCAGCTCGAATTTCAGCACAAAATGCCCGTAACTAGTAGGCTGCCACGGCCGGCACCACGGTCAGGATCATCAGGGCCCAGCCCAGCCCGGCCTGGCCCAGAGGGGTACCAGAGACATGCCTGGGAAACAGCAGCGAGCTGCAGCCCCAGGGCCATTGACCCACACCCCTTTGCTCCACACGTACCAGCCCCTTCTACAAGCTTCCTACAGTCCCTGCTCTGTCTCAGATCGGAAAGGGACAAAGCTTCCTGGCGCTTGTCACCCTGTGGTGGGCTCCAGGCCATAGCAGCAGCTGTCAGGGATGCCAGGCTGTCGGGACTAGCTGTCCCAGGCTGCCCTCAGTTGCCTGGTATTCGGGTTCATGTCTTGGAGGTGGGGGCCCAGCTGGGTCTGCAATTGCACACTCACAGCTTCTTGTAATCCTCGGTTGTCATCTTGTAGCCAGAGGAGGGCAGACGGGAAGGCCCAGTGGGAGCTCCTCTCATCAGACTGGCAGCACTAGAGAGGCAAGGGGTTTGTATGTGCCGACCTGCAGGTCCCCTCTCACTTCCAGATTTGTCCCCACAGCCCAGCAGGCACAGGGCCGATGGACAGTGGGGGTGCTGTTGGCCTTTCCGCTTCGCTTTCAACCCTCCAGACACTCAGAACTTCTGTGCCACCCTAAGCAGGGCAGCCTTCCTGCCATAGGCAGACCCAGCCTGCTTCATCCCTGTCTTTCCGATGGAGCCCAGGTACAGCCTGATACCAAGGCACTTTGCCGGCAGGCCACTTGGGCCTGCCAGGAAGAAGGTGGACTAAAACACACGGCTCAGGGTGAGCGCATCCCAGCCTCCTGCCTGCGCTTCTGCCCCAGTGACCAGGGCCAGTTG
Source organism: Smutsia gigantea (assembly GCA_032199065.1). Taxonomy (NCBI): domain Eukaryota; kingdom Metazoa; phylum Chordata; class Mammalia; order Pholidota; family Manidae; genus Smutsia; species Smutsia gigantea. The sequence continues at coordinate 4,924 of JAVSCE010021919.1, read as the reverse complement.
GGACTGGCCCAGGGAAAGGGCCCAAGTAGTGGCCCCGAGTGTCCCAGAGGCCTGGTCACTGGGAGACCAGAGTGCGTGAACTAGACCACGCATCCACCTGGGGGCTTCCCATCCCTGCACTGCTCTCCAGGGCCTTGTCCTACCCGGTAAGAGGTCTGCCACCTGCCACCCTCCCAGTAACAGGCACAGTACTCTGTCTGCCATGAGCCTGGCTCAGACCCTCACACCCACCACTGGTCTGCTGGCCAGCGCCCCATGGACACACCTTTTTGGAACTCCGTTGGCCTTGGGGAAGTGTTGCTGGGGATGGGGCGAGCTGTCTATAGGCTTGGTGAACACTCCCCTAAAAGAGAATCCGGAAGAAGCAGCAGTGCAGTGAGCTTCCCTGGGAGAAGCAGGGTTGGGGAGCGGGGGCGATGCCGGTACGCAGCAGGAGGCAGGAAGGATTACCTACCGGATGATATAGCCAGTGGGAGCCCTTGCGCTTGGAGGCCTGCCAAGGGAAAAGAAGTCATGCAGTGCAGCCAAGCCTTGCCGGAGAGCCCAGGCTACCCTATTTCATCCTGCCACCGCCAACAGCAAAGTGGGGCAGGTGGCTGTTCCAGTGAGATCACCACAAGGGCAGGAAGAGTGGATGACCACTTCCCAAGAGAGCCAGCCACCCTTGCACACCTAGCCAGGTGCCTGTTCTGCGATGCTGGTTTCCCTCATGCTGCCTGGAAAAAGCACCCATGGCGGAGTCTTCTGGGCCTGGCCTGGCACAGCCCTGGCTCCACAGCAGGTGCCCAAGAAGGCATGTCCCATACCTGGGCATTTGCTGCAGAGGTGTCTCCTCCAAAGTCCAGCTCATCCCCGGCCTGCCAGGCCCCAGCACTCCCCTGAGTGAGATCTCTCCTGGGGTTGCTGATAGCCTCCCACCCTCCACTCTCAGAGCTCTCCCAGCTCAGGCTTGGTGCTCTACGGTCAGAGGCCTGGGGCTGTAACCATGACAGGCAGAGCACATGGACCTTGACGTGACCCCCTGGCACAAGCTTCCTCCAGTAAGGCTCATGTGGGCCCAAGGGGCAGAGCCCAGGTATGAGCCAGCCAAAGCCAGCCACCCCTCCCTTTCCACTCTTCTGGGGCCTCCCCCCTCTAGCCACTGTGATGCCTACATCACAAGTCCTGATGGAAGTTTGGGGCTAGAGGGCATAGCCAGAGGTTGGTCAGTGGTCGGGAAACATTAGGCTCCACATGCTGGGCACCTCCTGCTTGGGACCAGCCGAGGGGATTCAGAGGACTGGGTAGGGGATGCAGTCAGAGCCGTGAGATCTGGGCTCAGGGGCAGGAGACAAGGACCCAGCAGACAGCTCCTCTGTCCAAGAGTAGAGGAACTTGGGGCGGGAGCAGCAAAGGTGGGTCTAAGGACTCCATGCAGGCATGTAGGCAGGGCAGTGTAGAGCTCCAGTGTTCTCCCTCTGATAGACTTTGTCCTTAACAGGGGACAGCCTCCTAGAGGTGACCAAATTGCAGGAACACTTGGGGTGGGACCTGGGAAAGGTCGCTTTTCCCCCTTCTGGCCACATAAGCATTTTTGGCTGAAGCACCTGTGGCCTGGGGAGGCTAGGCCACGGCCCCTGGCTGGCCCTGGAGCGCACCCCCCTACACACACAACCCTGACCACACACACTCACACACTGAGGGAGAGAAGGAGAGGCAAGGTTTATGCAGACTCCGGGTACCCCTGCTGTGGGCCCTGAGTCACCGTGCCCCACGATATGCTTTCCGAACGTGCCCTCAAGGCCAGGCCCAGGGTGAGCATCGCATCCCCCAAAGTAAATAAGCTCTCAAAGAGTAGACTATCTTTGAACCGATCATCCTCGGGCCTTTGCCAACCTCAGCAACCACAGGTGTCACACAACCCCCCGTTCTCTCTTTTAGGTCCATCTCTCTGCCTGGGTCACGCCTGTGTTCCCTGCTAGGATGTCATTTCCTGAGGAGAGGGCTCTGTCCTTTATGCGCAGCACAGGAGCAGGCAGGCGGCGGGTGCTGAGTCAGTGATGGACGACGGGCAAGGCCGCAGTTGTCAGAGGCATGCCCTGTGGCTAGCAGTGAACGTGGCTCCCTTTGCCAGCCAGCCACTGTGACCACCTCTGCCACCACTGCAAGGACCAGGCCCGAATGCTCTAGTCCCGTGGGGGCTCCTTTACTTCTCTGGAGCACTTCCTCTAGGATCGGGCAGGCTGTGCCCATGCTTCAGAGCCTCCCTGGACACCACTATGCAAAAGCCTTTGAAATAGACAGCGGATGGGCTGTTCCCTTCGGCCAGCTGTCAAAATATGTCATCCTCAACTTGGGAGATAGTCGGAACAAACTTGTGAGTCAATCAGGGCCACTTACAGGAGGGAGTCATGTGCGTCAGAGACACTGTCACACCCCCTGCAGGGGGGTTCTCAGTGACAATTTCAATCCCAGTTGACAGCTGGAGACATGGAGGCCCAGCAGGGGACGCAGCTGGCCCCAAGGCCTCAGGGCAAGGCTGGGGACCTGGACCCCATGGCTCCTGTACTCCCTTTCCCAAGAGGAAGCAGAGCAGAAAAGCCTGTCCTTCCTGCAGATTCACATGACTCACTGCAGACCCTGAGTGTCTTCTTGGTTCAGGTTCCCTCCTTGTCCCCTGAGGACTACAGCATGGGGCCCACTCACCAGCCATCCGGGCACCCCCTCTTACCTGGTCTTCAGGACCTCCCCACTTGATGAAAAGGATGTGGCACGACTCCGGCTGGAGGGCAGCTCTCTGGGGAAAGAAGGGTCCCGAAAGAGTGGCTCCCAGACTCCCTGCCATCAGCCACCTTTTGGCCTCCATCCTGCAGGCTGGCTGCCTGCTGGGCCCCCAAGGAACTTGACCCACCACTGTCATCTCACCCTCGCCTTCCCTAGCCTGTCTCACACTCACTCCACAGGCGAACGCACACACACACACACACACACACACACACACACCGACAGCCAGGGCTTCCCCACCCTGTGACTTTGGTCGACTCTTGCCCTCAGCTGGATTGCTTTCCCATGCTCTGCCCTCGCCACTTGGCCGTGGCCATGTGGCAGGGCCAAACTGGATGATGGAGGCCCCTCAGCATCCCCAGGTATGGACGGGCCCAAGTGGATCACAACCTCACCCCAACCTGTCACTGCCGGCCCTTCTGGCCTCCTGGACTTACAGGGTGTGGCCCTCTGAGTCATCCTGCTTGGTGATCCAGCTCTTGTCCCCCTTCAGCGTGGTCCGCACCTTCATTTGCCTGAGGACAGTATTGCGCTCCTCCTCGCCTGGTAAAAGAGGCTTCCCTGGCAGGGGCAAGGCCGGGCAGCCTCAGAAGCCAGGGACCCAGCCCCTGAACCCCAAGGCTTCCTCTTCAGCCCCGCCAGTATGTTGCTTTCCTGCTGCACGCAGGGCAGGCCTAGGACAAGGCAGCCACATGTCCAACCCGGGGCAAGCAGGAGCCAGTTCTCACCTTTGGTGCTGCCCCCAAGAGCTGAGATACTCATGGCGTTTTCTCTGCTGGTCCCTTCTGAGCTGATTCAGCAGGGCCCCTGGGGCAAAGGCAAGCACATGCTTGTCACTTCGTGCACCTATAATGGCTGTGCGTCACCATGTGGTCCCTGGCAAGCCAAGACCATCCAGAATGTCCTTTGGGCATCAGGAAGCAAGAGTTGGTGGAATCCTGGGTGGTGGGCAGAGGCCCTGGAGCAAGCTTGCTGGATATACCAGGGTAGGGCAGTACACCCCCATGTCTGCCCAGGGCCGCTCACCTGGGGAACATGGCGTGGGCTGCCAGGGGCTGTTTATTCGTGAGATGGCTGATAAGGACTGACCACAAACCCTCTGAGAGAGCTCTGATGGGCAGACTCCAGGCCTGCTGAGTGTGGGGGAAACAGTGGCAGCAGGAGAGCCTCTACACCGTCAAGCAGACAGCAGGGGGAGGGAGTGTGGGAAGGGCCGGGGCTTTGGAGCATCTCTCTCACTCCTTGGTAGCCGTCTGGCAGACCATGGGCGAGTCAGCTAACCTCTCCAGGCTGCCTCAGCGCACTCATCTGTAAAATGAGAGTTAAAAAAGTCTACCCTGCGATACTGCTGTAAGGGCAGAACGCACCAATGTTCTTGCAAGACTCTGGCACCACCCGCACAGCAAAGACCTCAGGGCAGTTGGACAGGAGCCAAGCCGTGGTGACTCTGAACCTGCCCTTGCTGGGAGAAGGGACAGTCGGTGGTCCTCCATCATTACAGGCAAGGCCCTGTGCTGTTCAGGGGTTGGCTTCATCTCCAGTGGGGAAAGCCCCAGGGCCCCACTGTCAACTCTTGATAGCCCCTGGGGCCCAGGTGAGGGTGGGGATCTGGTAAGGGCTTGCTGCTGTGTCCGGGAGGCTGGGACGTCCTGGGTTCTGCTTCCGTTCCTCTCTCTTGTCTTCTCACCCTGCTCTCCCTCCTTGCCTCCTCTCTATCCCTGAACCACGTGCTGCCTTCCTGTGGCCAGGGAAGGGTGGGCCGTGGTGGTGTCTGAGACCTTCACAGTGCCATGAAGGAGGGCTATCAGCTTCAGGAGGTGCTGCAGTGAACAAGCCGGCACTCCAGGCTGGGAGGTGCCCCGAGCTGTAGGGAGACGGAAGGCCCATGTCATGGGTCTAGTCGCAGCCCTGACCCGCCACAGCCGGCCCCTTGAGCCTCAAGAGAAGGGCTGGAGGCTCCGGTGAGCAGGCCTGATGGGAAGGAGGGGGTCCTGGCTCTGCTGAGACAGTTCTAAGGCAGAGCAGCCTCCCTCTTAGGGACCTGTCAGCCTCTGGGCCCCTCCAGGGCCAGACCTTGAGCAGCGGGGCCCTGCTGCCAGCTGGCACGGCCTAGACATGTTTCTGAGGAGGTTGGGGCACAGTAAAACAGGCAGCGCTAGGG
>JAVSCE010021918.1:0-74799 GCA_032199065.1 Smutsia gigantea | reverse complement strand
AGTGGGAAAGGCGAGCAAAGTCAAGTCCCGGTATTGCCACCTTGAAAACCTCCCCACCCTCTGCCCTGATGTGCTGTTTCCTAGTCAGCACTAACATCAGCTCTTTCCACAGGCCCAAAAGAAACCTTGGGACCAAAATGTCAGAGGGGCCTTTTCCCTGAGGCTGAGTCGGCCTCGGCCCCGGATAACCACGGTGACAAAGTTCATCTCAGATATGACATTAAAAAAAAAGACCCAAAACAGAAATAAACTACCCTCACCCCTCTTCCCAGCTGCCTTCCCAACCCTCCTCACAGTAATTTGTGAGGTCTAGTTATTACATAAATATCCATTAACGTGGAATCTGCTTACGAAACACACAGAAGTTTGGCTATAAAAAGGCATGCGGTCCAAGTAGAAGTGACACCTAAGCGTTGCTTTCTTTTGCCCTCAGAATAGAAATGAGATTCTCTCCTTCAGATGTGACGGAGCTGGAGTTCCCCAGGACTGATGGAAGGGTGAGCCGGGCAGTTTAGGTCGGAGGCGAAGGTCATGAGGAGGAGAGCAGGGGCGGCACCGGAGCGGCTTGCGCTCCCCACGCGTCAGCCAGAGGCGGGGGCCAGGACAGGGCGGGAGAAGAGCTAGGGAGGAGCGTGAAGTGGGGGCTCCTCTCTCCCTCCCCTGCAGGGAATCGGGGGCTCATGCGCTCTTCCTCGGGAACCCCAGAAGAGGGAGGTCAGGGAGAGGGGAGCACCGCCACGTTCTTCCTGGCCCTGCCCTCCTCCCCAGCCCCTAGGTGAACACAGCTGGGCATCCTGGCCCATAGCCAGGGCAAGACCAGGCCAGCGACAGCCAGGAGGGGCGTCCTTGGGCCGGCACCCAAAGCACCCAGGCCTGAGGAAGCCCTGCCCTGGCAGGGGCAGAGAGCGACAGGGACGGGCAGGGGTGCGGAGGTGTGGCCATTTGTTCTGAAGTCGTGATGGCTTTCGCAAACAGGCAGGTTTTCTTGACACAAGTATGAAGGTGACGGTGATAGTGGTGGCAGTGGGTGACATGACTGAGGGAATTCCAGCAAAGTCCAGGTGGAGAACCAGCAGCCACACCCATGGGCGGAGAGTGGATCTCTGATGCATAGCGCCCCCAGCCCGGTCCTTCAGCTGTAAGACACAGTGTGTGCTTCTGGGGGGCCGTGGTTGCCCGGCAACCACCCTGTCCCCTCCTTAGGTGGAGCTCCAACTGCCTCCCTCGGGCCCCACCCAGTCCTCCCTGGGACCTGCAGGCCTGGCCTCCTCCCTGTGGTCCTCCTGACCCCCAAGTCCCATGGCCTTCCAGCAGCCCTGATCCCCACCACGGGCCCCTCCAGAAGGACACCACCCCACCCCTCTAGATCAGCCTAAAGGGCAGATGGCAGAAAGGAGGGGCTCTTACTGGGGCAGAACAGAGGGCGCCCCAGATCTGTGGAAGTGGACGATTTGCCATTTGCCATCCCGACGGTGCCAGACACGGGTCTCCTCTGACTGGGCTGTGCGGGGAATGCCGCCTGCGTCCAGGTACTGTGTGATGCGGATGTAGGCGATGCAGGCCGACTCATCGCCCATCAGATGGATGTGGGGATTCAGGATGGTGGTGTGCACGGGCTTGCTGTTCCGGGACCACACTGGAGGCAGGGATGGGAGGGGGCAGAGGAGAGGCATGGGGGAGTCTCCTGCCTCACTTCTTTCCCTTCCCAAATCCCCAGCAAGTCTCCCAACAGAGGCACCTCAGCCTGCCTCATTTCCAGAGGAGGGGACTCTGTGACAAAGCTCAGCTGCCTGGGAGTCAAGGCAGAACTTGTAGATGACTAGGTCATACCCAGCTCAGCTACAATAAAGCTCAGACATGCTGATTCTTCAAACACAGGGCTGTGGAATTGTAGAATCATAGGGTCAGACACACAGTATAGGACTAAGATAATTGTAGAATCAGATGTGCTTAGACCAGAGCCTCAAACCCAGATCCCTGCACAGACCAGACAAGTACCTAAACAGGGGATTGAGCTGGGTATAAGATGCTAAATGACAACTGACCCTTTGCCTCTGGACCAGGGAGACGAAAGGGAGTGGTGGAGACTGCGGCGCATAGCACGTCATGTCCCTTCTACAGAGAGTGCCCTGTACAAGCTTCCCTGGGGCTTGCTATGTGAGTAAAGTGGGACCATATTTCCACACACCGGGCTTTTCACTAGAATCTAGAAATCTGAATTTTTATGTAAAAATGACTCATTTGTATTTGTTGGCATCTAATGCAAATTTTAAAAATCATGCAGACCATATGAACACATGTGCCACCCAGATATGGCCTATGGGCTCCTCATTCACCACCCCTGCTCCCAACCTACAGAATGAGGGAATCTTGGGGGATAACGTAGAATCTTAGAATCTTGGAATTGTAAGGATGGTATTGGTGGTTATGGAGTGAAGTGCTGGAGCTTTCCAGAGTTGGGGGAATTCATAGCTCTTGTAATTGTGACAGAACTGACAAAAGCATCTGAAATCAGCTCTCTCTATGTGAAATAGGAACCGCCATTATTATTATAATTCATTAATCATTTTGGTTCTAGGAACTCTCAATTTTTTTCAGCAAGATAAAAAAGAACAAAAGCACAGAAAGATGAAGACCTAGGGAGGCGGACAGGGGCCACCCGGATCTTGGGCTTCAGGGGGATCCCCATGCCTTCCTTTAAAGCAGCCGAAATGCAGGTCTGAATCCTGTAGATTCCGTCTGCATAAAGTACAGACTGCCCGTCTCCATCCCGGGAGATGCCAGTTCAAGAATCTGCCACATTAAAAAGCCCTTTCTCCTTCCCTACCCTATGAATCTGATGCCCAGCCAGGTTTGTAAGCCACTGATTTCCTGAAAAATGTAAAATATCCTTTTATTTTTTTCAGGACTACAGAAAGTATCTAAGAGTACCTGACCCCTAACTATAATCACAGTATGCTCAGGCTTAGGGGTCAAAATCACTGAGTCTCAGATATGTAGACTAACAGACTTATAATTCTGGGCTCTTAGACAGAATATAGAGCTTTTGCATTACAAGCATAGGAGTGACCTTGGAGATCAGAGGTCACCCAGTGGTCCTCCTACAAAATGCAAAGAGTCCTCCAACAGCAGCCAGGGCTGGAGACCCTCAAGACTAATTCAGTGCATCCATTTAGCAGATCTGGAAACTGAGGCCCAGAGAAGCAATCAGACCTCTCCCAAGGTGGGCCCGTTTCTGAAAGGAATGCAGTAGAACCTAAGAAAGTCAAGTCTCCAGGTAGAACTAAACTAGGACAATCTAGAACAATCCCAGAAGGGACACAGAGCTTAGTACTGTTTAGGTGACTGGGCCTTGCTGTGTTGGAGGGGGCTGGGGTCCTGAGGGGCGTTCATAAGGAAACAACCACCCGAATGTGGAGATCCTTGAACAGACAAGATTGCATGGGAGAAAGGGCCAGGTCCTTCAGCCGGGAAAAGCAGGCACAAGAGCTTGGCCTGGGACAGGTAGCTACTCTGGGGTTTGCTTTCATAGGCCCTTTGATGTGACCAGATGGTCAAGCCTCGAGTCTAGAGGGCCAGCACTGTGACAAGGCACTGCCTGGATGCAGGCCAAGGGCTGGCACAGCCTTCTCTCTGCTTATCTCCCTTTTGCCTTTCCTGAGCCTTTAGAGCCAGCTAAGCCTGGTCCCTGCTCGGCTCCGTGGGGACTGGGGAGCTCAGTCTGGGGAACCCCTGCCCCAGAGCACAGAACAATACAGGAGTGGCTGCAGCGATCAGCCAAGGAGCTCCAGGGGACAGGGACTGTTGGGGGTCCAGCCACCTCTCTGCTCATGAGAATTCAACCTCTGCTGCTAGCCTCAGAGAACCCGAGGTTGATTATCAAGGGAAAATGCAATTTCCTTCTTCAAAGCTTTTTGGGGGAGCTCTTGAGTCCCTGTATTCTACAGTATTTGGTCAGATTGGCTGCAGGCAGAGAGGAATAGCCAGCTAGGGGGCCTAACACACCAACCAGAGGGCGGCATGGGGAAGGGAAGGGCCCTGGAAGGACTGGGTTCTGTCACTGACTCTCTGGGTTCCATTGAACAAATTACTTCCCCCCTCTGGGCCTCAGTTTCCCTTTCTGTGTTACCTACAAGTGCCACCTGCACTTACTTCAGTAAAATGTTTCCTTAAACTGATTCGCTTTATTAATTTATATATTTATTTTAAAAGAAAACTTTAATTGTAGATTAATGATAATAAAATAAATTATATTAAAAAAAAAGAAAAGAAAACTTTCTAGCACAATCATTAATGAACAACTAGTATCACAGAATACAATTTTAGTAAGTCCAGGGAAAAAAAATGAAAGAGTTATGTAATCCTAGCTCCATGCTCTTGTCTGCAAGGGATTTGAGCCTGGGACTGTTCTCTCTTTGATAAAGACGTGAATTAGAAAATGTTAAGAGAGGTGTTCAAGAGCAACTAGCACCTAATGGAGACTTTCCCTTGATGGAGCCAGATGTATTGAAAGAGAATTTAGAAAGACACCAACTTTCTCACTGTGTGCACCAATGCTGTTGTGCGTGGTGCCCACATGCACTGGAAATGATCTTGCATGGCTTCAGTGGTAGGAGCCTTCCCCTGGGGGACCCTGGGTGTGCTACCTCGCAGGGCATGCCTCCAGGTCCTGAGCTGCAGGACTCTGACCTGCAGGTGCTTTGGATTATCCCTATCTGACCCCTAGACAAGGTGAGACGCGGACATGGGCAGAAAGCAGCCTAGGTCAGGCCTGGCCTCAGCCTCCTGACAGCCCCCTGGCAGTTGCAAAGCTGTCAGGGTCTCTCCTGCAGAGGAGAGGCCCAGGAAGGACAGGTGTGCAGACAGAGACCTACACAAACAGGCAGGGGCACAGCAGTGTGAGCTCTGAGGTCCTCTCCTCTTACCCAGACTGCCCACCCACAGGGGGCACTTGTAATAACAACCTGGGACCAGGTGGTCCCAGGTGTCAAGATGACTGTAACCTGGGTGTGTGCCCTGGTAGGAAGGCTCCCTTATCTGCCAAACAGGAATAAGGCCACCCCCAGGCCCTCCCAGGGTCATGGGCAGGGGAGGGCTGGGAGGGCTTGTCACGCTGTCCCCGGATCCCTGTTCTCTGTCACAGGAGGGGCAGATGCAGTCAGATGGGCCAGGGTTAGGAGAGGGAACCAAGATGGTACCAACCCCTGTCCACACAGGATCTTCCTCTTCACTGGCTCCTGAGCTGCCCCGGGGGCCCTGCCTGTCACCCTGCTGTGCCATCGGCAGGACATGGAAGGAGAGCAGACAACAGGCACCCCAGAGAGAAGGGATTGCTCACGGTTTTCAAAATAGAATCGATGGAAGTCCAGGCCCTCGACCAGGTTTCCCAGGGCCTCAGGTTCAAAGGCTGTCATTCCAGGGTCACACATCTTCCTGGGGGGAGGAAGTCAGAGGAAAGAGGGGCTGAAGTGGCCTCTTGGGGCCACTCTCTAATTCCAGAGGCCTAGAGGTGAGGGGGGCGGGCCTGTGAAAGTCAAGTGCTTGCACCCACCTCGTGGGATCAGCCTGCAGTTGGGAAGGGCCCGCAGCCCCTACAGTGCAGGGCATCGCAGCTGGTTGGTGCCATTTAGAACCAGGAAGACTGGGCTTGGGCCCTGGCCCTGCTGCTTACTGGTTATGAGACCCTCAGAAAGGTGGCATAGCCTCTCGAAGCCCGACACCATGAATGGTAGCACAGAGTTACAGGCAGGGAGAATTCAGCCTCTGCACCCCTGCACCCAGGGCAGCAGCTCCAGAGGAGGCTCTTCCTCCTTTGTCTTCCTGAGGGGAGACCCTTTCCTTCACAGGAAAGTGACCTCTGCTCACCAAGCAGATACATCCCCAGAGGGGGTGCATTTACTACTTTATATAAAGGTGCCCTATGGTTAGCAGCAGCTTCACTTCGTCACTTCGGTGGGGTGAGGAAATAGCTTTCCTCCGTAACACCTAACACCTGGCACTGGAGCCCAGGGGCAGCCGTCTTTGCAGTGGGGTGGCTCCTCCCAGGTCTGTCCCCGGGAGGTCCCGACAGCAAGGTGAGGGAAGGAAAAACTGTCGCCCCCACTCCCCATTCTCTGGGATTTTCTGTGGCACAATGAAGACCCCTATGAAAATGAAGCCAGGGAAAGGAAGCACCCCGGGGCAAGCACACATCCCAGCCTGGGGAGGACCTGGAGACACTGGAGGCGGGTGTGAGGCCCAGCATCTTCCGAGCTGGACACCAGGGCGGGTTCAGGGTGCTCTGTCCCTGCTCCACCCTGCCTGACCCTAGACAACTTGCTTCTCCACTCAGGACCTCAAACTCTCCAGATGGAGTAGGCCTGGGCTGGGGGACAATGCTCAGATCACATGGGGTGCTCAGGACCCTTCCATCTCCAGGTACTTCCAAGCCTGGGGATCTGAGATTTGAACATCCGGGAGACTGAGCACCCCCACTGGAGAAGTCCCTCCCCAGGAGGTGTTTGGGCACCCCGAGCCCCAGAGGTCACGGCAAGGAGTCAGAACCTAGAGCAGGCTGCAGATGCCAGAGGACACGATACCACAGAGGCGGGAGGGTTCCCAGAAATGGCACTGAGGGCTTGGGGTCTAATGTACCACCTCTCCCCCCACCTCCCTGCCAGTATCATCCTAGCCACTTCCTAGGGCTGGCTGCAAGACTCATTTAACAGCAATTTTTGTGCTTTTATGCAATACCCAGGTGCAATGTGCACGCACAGCTTTGCAGACTGCTTGTGCACACAGTCACAGGCATGAGTGCACGGAGCAGGGCATGCACACACACTTGTACATGCTGCCTCTGTCTCACACCTGCACCTTCTGAGGTCCTGGCTCCTCTAGAGATAATGAGTCGATTACTGGGACTTTGCCATGTGCCGCTGAAACCCTCGCACGGGTGGAATGCATGTGGCCTGCCAAGCCTTTGGGAGACAAGCTTCAGCTCCTGGGCACAGTGGGAACCAGGAACAGGCGGCCTAAGCAGCAGATCCTGGCCACGTTATTCCCACCTCAGCTGAACCCAACAGGGAAGGGTCGCTCTCTGCCTTCTGTTGACAGCTTTTTTCCGTGAAAAAATACATACGGGGTCTCCAGCCACAGGCATTGTTAGCCCTTACTGAGCTACAAGGCCTCAGCCCGGCATCCCTGCTCTCCCTGGGGCTAGCTGAGGGCTCCCTGAGGCCCCGCTCCTGGCCAGACCGGGAAGCACGCGGCTACCACCAGGGGGAGCGCCAGCTCAGCCTTTGCGCAAGGCTGCCCAACTGCGGGCGGGTCTGGGTGGGTAGGGGTGTGTCACATGACCTGTTTCAGTTTATGTTATTTTTGTGCACAGTGCCTTATTCCCCAGATTTAAGGCTCTATTTGAGGTTCTTTTGCCCACCCCGACTCACTGGATGTACGCACCCTGTGAATTCCTGCCTGCTCCTGCCCATCCAAGCTCAGGGGTCTGAGGGTCCGGGGCCCCAGTGGCCGGACTGGGGCGGGGGTTGCGCAGGGCGGGGCGCCCGCCTCCCTTCGCTGCTCCCCAGCCCTTCTCCCGAGGAGGCCCGGGTGGTGAACACCCCTTTCCCCGGGGCAGCAAAGGGGCTCTGTCGGAGCTCCTCCTGGGGAATAAGGTAGGCGGAGGAGGAGGAGGGGCAGGGCTGAGATACACAGTACTGTGACCAGAAAGCTTAACGAAAGGGTAAAATCTAAATGCAAAATAGATGTGAGTTCAGCGTGATTCACAGCCATGCAGAGTGAAGGGCAGAGACGAGGGCCTCCCAAGGCAACAGTCAGCTCCCCTGAACAACATCTGGGCGGGACATGCAGAACGGCCCCGCCAACTCACGTGTAGGACTCAAAATCTCCATTGCTTATGGCTTCAATCAGTTGCTCTGTCACTTTGATGATTTCCTGTTTCCGCACTGTAAGGCAGGGAGGGACACAGAGAAAAAATAGTAACCGTGACAGTGAGGAAGCACCGACTCCTATTTTCTGAGTTCCTGTTGCATATCAGACCCTGGGCTGGGCCCTGGAGGCCTCACAGAGCGGCCCCTGAAAGGTAGGTGTCATCACTCGCATTTCACAGAGTAAACCAGGGCCCAGAGAAGTGAGAAATGTGTGAAAGTTCCCTCAACTACAAAGGGCAGAGCCAGTGTCTCAGCTGGCAGCCTTGGCGTCCAAAACGCTTGCATGGTGGACATTCTGACTCCAGGCCTGCTTTGAACCCAGGTTTTAACTCCAAAATATGCTTTCCTATCACCTTGCTTTGCCACAAACCAGGGCCCCCCCAATGACCCAAATTAGGACCAGTAAAGAAGGTTTTAGGGTCTAGTCATCCCTTAGGTCTGGGTGAACTTTGTGCTCCATTTGGGCCCCTGTACGAGTCAAGCCCTGAGCTGTCCAGACCTTCCAGGTATAATGAATCCCAGCTACTGAGACCCGGCCTCCCTTGCCTGCCACTGAAACACCATGAATAGCTGCTGTCTTTCTGGTAGAGGGTTAGACATCAGTTTTTTTTATTAGCTGTGTGATGTTCTGAGCCCCCGTTTTCCCATCTGTAAAATGGCGATACCACCACTCGTTTCATTAGTGCCAAACATATAATGGACGTAACCCAGTCTTTGGTACCAGACAGGCCTCATGTGAATCCCAGCTCTGATCCTTAAAAGCTGTGCGACCACCGGCCCCAGGGTTGTTTCCTGGTCTGACAGCTGAGATGGCAGTGCCCTCCTCCCAGGACTGTGCGGATTCCTCTGGCCCAGAGCCTGGTACACAGTAGGTGTGCGCTGTGAGCACCATTTCGCACACCCTTCCACACGGGCGCTGGATCTGCTCCTCACAGACACGGGAGGTAGGCAAGGCCGAGGGCAGCAGCCTCAGGTGATGGCGGTCTGGGAGCCAGGCAGGAGACCATGCCGGGCTGAGGGCCTGTGCCTGCTTTTTCCTGCCACTGTCCATGCCATCCCCCACACCCGTCTCACACTGGGGAGCTCACCTCAGGCCCAGGGGACACAGAATCACAGAAGGAGGCTGGAAGAACCCTTGGAGACCATAGACTCAGCCTCCTTATCAAACTTTGGGGGAATGGAGGCCGAGTAAGGGGTTGACTTGCCCAAGGACATAGAACAAAGCAGGTGCAGACGCTGGCTCCAGGCCCAGGGCCTTTTCTACAGGACCCCCATGCCCACCCACTCCCTGACACACTGGCCCGTATGCTTGTCCACCCCCCACTCAAATATGCGCTCCGTGGAGGCTGTGTGGTGGCTGCCCTTGGCCTCCTGGACCCCTGGAGCCTGGAACAGGCCTGGCCCCCGGGGCATTCACTATTGAATGAATGGGCACCCCAGGCATGTGCTGCATGCTCAACCTGCAGACTCTTGAAGCCTCACAGCTGACTTCATGTGGTCCTCACCTCCACATCAGACACGGTGAGAGAGATGAAACAGGTTCCAGCCAGTTTGCAGCTCAAGGCCCATCACACATTCCCCCACACTACACGCCCTGAGGGCAGGGGCCCTGCGCCCAGCACAGCTCTTGGCACACGGTGGGTGCTCAGTAGATGTGACAGTGATCGTCTTCACCACAGTGAGTCACTGAGGCTTTGCCTCCTAGCTCCACTAAGAATCATCACGGCTGGGCATGAATCCGTCTTAGACCGTGAGCTTGCTGGGTCACTCCAGGGCCTTGCCTGGAATGGGGCAGAGGTGGCATGACTGACTGAATGAACAGAATGGGCCAAACTAGGCTCTGTGGCTGTTCTCTTTACCCTGACCCCTGGAATCCCCCAAGTCGCTTGGGGGCCCTGTCCCCAAGAGCCCGAGAGCCCAGCCTCCCAGTCGCCTCTGTCCCCCCTTGTGGAAGCTACAGACTGAGGAAGGGAAGCAACCCACACCTGCCAGGAGACACCTCATTCCAGCCACTCCCACCAGAACCAGGGTGGCAGGCCAGAGCCGATCCATGCGCTCCTGACAGGACCTGGGACCTAGACCACTTCCCTTGTCTCCTCTGTACCAGCTTTAAGAACCCTTCCAGCCTGACATCCCTCAAGCCTGTGCTTACAGCCCTGTCTCCCGTGGGCTGTTCCTCGCTGCCATCTCAGAGAAGCTAGCAAAGTGGTCAGGCCGGGATGCTGGAGCCAGCCTTCCTGAGTTTGCAAATTAATGACTGTGTAACCTTGGGCATGGTGCTTCCCCCATGCCTCAGTTTCCCCATATGTATAATAGAGCTATGTATAGTGGTTCTGAGGATGGAGTTAAGACTACATCAACAGAATAACTAACACATATATGGTCCTCACTGAGAACCAGCTACTGTTTCAAGCCTTTTATATCAATTCTTTTATGTAAATAATGATGCATTATGTAAGGCATTTAGAGCAGTGCCTGGCACTCCATGAATAAGAGCTGTGATTATCATCATCTGGAAATCTCTGAATTGGAAGTTCCTCCTGAGGATGGTCTCTAGTCTCTGCCAGAGCAGGGAGGCTTCTACACAGCCCGATATATAATGGATCCGTCTCCGATGGAACTTTGGGGCTTGCAGCATTCTGGGCAGCCCACTGCACTGTTGGACAGTTCTCGCCGTTTGTACCCACCTCCTTCTTCCTTCAAGTCAAAATCTCCCCCTTAAAGCCCCTAGTTATAATCCCAGTTCCCTTTCCGCCTTCCCCTGCATTGTGCACCTGCTCCCCAAGACTCTATGCCCTCCCTCCAACCCTCAGTCTTCTCTTTTCAAGGCTGAAGTTCTCCAGGATGTGGTTTGCAGGATCTGACACAAGCCATCTACTTTTCTAGGGGCCTTGAGCTGTTTAGATGTCTCTCTGAGTGTGAGCACACAATTCCCTGTGTGGCTTGAATATTGCAGAATATCAAGTCTGGGTAGCACTCTCTATCCCCTCCCCAGTTCTGGACGCTATACCTCTATTAATGCAGCCTAAGACAGTGCCTAACTTGGGTGTGCCTCCAGTCACTCAGGACACCAAGTTTGTCAACAGTTGAAGACTAGTGGGCAGGCATCTCCCTAGATTCATTCTCTGGAACAGAACATCTGGGGGTCTGGTGTTCCTTTGACCTGGAGAAATTCACTCTGGTTCTGGGCCCCCCCACACCCTCAGCAGTTCCATTGCTGTGTGAGAAACTTATCCACCAGATGCTCATTAGCAACCTCTGACATTTCTCATCTGCCGGGTGTTCACCCAGACAATCTAGGTGAGCTCCCATGCAGGGGGGAAAGCTGAGGCCCCAGAGAAGTTAAGGCACCCTCTCAAGGTCACACAGCACGCTGAGGCTGAGTTATGATCGGCATTCCTGACTGATATGTCCCAGAATGTCTCTGCCCAGATTCTGAGGCAGTTCTTTGGGTTGGAGAGGAAATTAATATTTCATGGAGATGACCAGGAGGAGGTCGGGGAGTGGGGAGGAAGCCTGGCAGAGCCCCGGGCAGCTCACAGGGTAAGAGGCCTATGCATTAAGCTCGAGGGGCTCTGAAATATTAATGTCCCTTTCTTTGCTTAGGGGAAAATGTTCCCTGGAGGATGACATTTCTAATTAACTTTAATGTTAGGTCAGGATCCATCCTACCAGCTGCTATTCTCACTTAGTAAGAAGATTTAACAAATTAACACCAGAAAATAGTTCTCAGGAAACTTTCTCTGAGGCCTGGAGAGGCTGGGGAGGCACAGGGTTCCTTTCTCCTGCCAAACACAGGGAGCAGCTACTGGCTGAGCTGGCATCTCTCCACTCAGACACGGCCTTTTCCAAGTGGGAAAACTGAGGCAGGGAAGATCCCTTAATAACTTGGTTGTGCCCTGTCTTCATTCTGGGCTTTAGATGCCCCTCTGTAAAAGGGGCATAAGTGAACTTCACAAAATTTCCCATCCTGATCTCTCTAAAACAGAAGTTGATAACTGCAAATGTGGGGCCCAGCCATGAAACCCAGAGCCATTAGCCCAGGTGCAAAATGTCTATGGCAAGCCACATTTTACATTAATAGTACATACAAATTTCACATCCTATTCCAAATATTTCTCGGTCTGTTTAACATATAAACATTTGTCTTAAAATAATCTTTGAGTAAAGTTGGTACTCCAAGAAAATGTCATGTGGCTTCCTGTCATTCAACCTTAAGCTCCAGTTTGAAAAAAAGAAATTAAGATTTTTAAAACAATTACCATGTGCCAAACACTGTGTAAGCACTTTAGATGCAGCCTCTCATTTCGTCTGCATAGAAATCCTCTGAGGTCGATACTACTATCATCATCTCCTCACTGTTAAGGAACCGGAGGCTCAGAGAAGTTGAGCAAGTTGTCCAAGGTCACACAGAAAATGGACTCCAGCAAAAGAGAACAGAGCCAGTTCACTTCCCAGACTCTGACTGCTCTGAGACCAGGGCTCTGAGTCCACAATGCATCTCCTCAAAATCCCAGCACCTAACTCTTACCACTAGGACAGAGTCTCAAATATGAGGAATGTCTTAGAAACACCATGTCTCAGCCCACCACAAATTTATAAATTTATGGATTCAGAATCCACAGGGGAAGGGCCAGGAATATGGTTAGAAAGTCATACTTGAGAGACTTAGACTGCTGACTTTACCCCAACAGGAAATTCTTCAAGATAGTGTTTTCTTTTTTTTAATTTCGATTTTTTCATAATATATATATATATATTTTTTTGTATCATTAATCTACAATTACATGAGCAACATTAGGGTTACTAGACTCCCCCCATCATCAAGTCCCCTCCACATACCCCATTACACTCACTGTCCATCAGCATAGTAAGATGCTATAGAGTCACTACTTGTCTTCTCTGTGCTATACTGCCTTCCCTGTGCCCCCCCCCACTACATTATACTTGCTAATCGTAATGCCCCTTTTTCCCCCTCATCCCTCCCTTCCCACCCATCCTCCCCAGTCCCTTTCCCTTTGGTAACTGTTAGTCCATTCTTGGGTTCTGTGAGGAGTTAGTGTATTTTTAAAGGTTGTCCCAGGGCCTTTGTAGAAGATTATTTGCTCTAGTGCCAGACTGTGGTGACAGAGTGGCCGGCCCCCACTCCCCAGCTGGGAAGGACCAAAGAGGGCCCCACACAGGGTGGGGCTGGTCTTCCAGGGCATCCTGGCAGAGTGAGGAGACAGACGGTCATGGCGTTTAGCATGTCCAAACTGCCTTAAACTCTGAATTGCAACTGGGCAAAAATATTTCCTACCTAATAAAATGCTCTTTTTCCCATCATTGTATTCTTTTAGAGGAAAATTATCTAAACTGAAGAATATCTATACCAGTACAGCTGCCATCTTTCTAGATGGACAGTGCTTGTCTAGATTCCAGCCACTCCCCAGGTACCTCTGCCACTCGCCCTGGTCTGAGACCCGCTGCCCTTGCCCATCTCCCTGTACCGGGGGACGCAGGAGGCCTGGGTGCAGGCAGAGAGCAGGACATCACGAACTCATCTAAGGATCTGGCTTCCCCTGAGCAGAAGCTGACACTGCACCCGCCTTCCCCCAAGCTCCAAGTGCACTTTCCACGCAGGCAGCCCCCGAGCCATGGTTACCAGCCAGGCCCCAGAGCCACACTGCCTGGGTTCAAAATCCAACTGCACCCTTACAAGCTAGGGATCCCGGGCCAGTTTACTCAGCCCCTCTGTTTCCTGGGCTGTAGCATGGGGTCGACCCCACTGCTACCTCACAGAGTGGTAGTGAAGCTCGGGAACATACGGAGCACTTGGAACAGGTCTAGCACACACCGAGTGCCCCCAAACAAGGCGACCATTACTCATAATTTCTGCTCTCACCATCTGTTACCTGGGGTTTTGCTCCCTCCTCCACCCGAGGGCTTTGAGGACTGTAGCCACTGGATCTAGTACCCCTGTATTTGGGTTGGTCTTTGGCCATGTTTTCCATGCTCCAGTCAACTGAACTTTCTGAATTCTTGCTTTACCCTCCTTTACTATTATTACTTCATGTTTTAAAAATCAACTAATTTTTCAAAAATTCAAAACTGCTTCAAAAGGAAAATTTATACCACTACCATACACTTATGACTTGAATATGCTCATTTTTTCTGATACATACTAAAATAAATATGTAAGTCCTCCAATAACAGTGTTGGGGCCGAGGACCTCACATGGGAAGCAGCATCCCGCAGGGTACCCGGTCTAAGAGCCAATGCCAGGCTCTTTCTGGAAAAGCAGGACTTAAGGTTGGCACAGGGCCCCTTTCAGGCTGGGGGATGTCAGTGAAGGGGGCCTTCTGGGAGGCCTGGGGGTTCAGACACTGGAGGCAAGGCCCCCCTACCTTTGGTGTCTTCATCCTCAATGGTGGTGTTGGCGCTCTCTGAAGATTCCTGCCAAAGAGAACACGGGACGTGGTGAGGCCTTCCTGCACGAGGAAGAGGCACAGCCGCTGGGGGCTGCCCCGGCTGCCTGATGCTGTGGCCCGGTTCCTGTGAGCCTCGCCGGCTCTGCCATCCAGGTGCTGCACCGAAACCCCTGTCAGACTTCTGAGCCTAAGGAAGGGAAGGGCCCAGCTACAAGCGGGTGGCTGGTGGCGGGGGGCGTGGATGAAAGGATGGATGCAAGGAGAACCCTGGCCTTTGTGGAAGGGCTGGGAGGGGTTCCTGGGTACTGGCTGCTTGAGGGAGCAAAGACAGAGTGTGGAGGAGCAGAGAGGCCCATGTTGGCCGCAGAATGGGGAAGGAACACACACGCTGGCCGGAGAGGAAGAGAGAGAGAAGGAGGCCCAGTGGAGAGGCTGGGCTCTTCAGAGGGAGAGAAACCACACAGCTGAGGGAGACAGCAGCGGAACCAGAAGAGGGACATGGGCCACCATGCCAGCGCAGGAGCCCCTGGACAGAGGCTGCGGCTGGCGGCTCCTCTGCCACCGGCGGGCCCTGGGTAGTGTCGCAGGTCAAGAAGGCCTCTTCCCATGCCCACGACTCTGGCTGACCGAGACCCCCACCCCTGCTGTGACTGGCACAGACTGAGGCCTGAGATGAGTCCCTGAGCAGAGGGCAGGGAGAAGCGAGAAGCCAAGGGCCGGACGCAGGATGGTGTTCAGATCCACCCTTGGTCCCGAGGGATTTTTCAGGCCTACTGTCAGGCTGCTGGTCTGGGTCATGGAGTTGAAGTGTCAACAGAAACACGCCAACAACACGCACACGCAACACACATATTGTCACACAAGGCACACGTACCAAGCACGCCCTGCGCACCCTCTCCCTGCCCCAGGTTCCCAGCGCAGCCTGCAGGAGGGAGGCAGGAGCAAGGATTCAAGGCCCAGCATTTACCGGTGTTTGGGAGACGGCAGACACTCACCATTAACTGAACGCTGGAACTGGACTTTCTTTTCTGGAAAAACAAGAAGAGATGGGACAGGAAAAGACACAGCGTGAAAACAGCAGGGAGCAGAGGAACGAATGACAGGGAAGGTTGGAAGGAGGATGGGCGGCAGGGTCATCCTCTGCGGTCCCTTGTGGGACAGCATTGGGGCCAGGCCACCAGCAGCAGCTGTGTGCAGGGCCAGCCCCGTCTAGGCCTAAAGTTCTGGGGCCTCACCACAGCTGCCTGGATCTCATCCAGCTAGCCACCAAGCTCCAGGCCAAGCCTGCCTTGGACCAGGGCTCCCTGTATACCAGGCTGTCACAGGGGACACAGATCCTGGATCTCAGAGGCCAGTTGTCTGAGGTCTCCATAATCCAAAGCTCTTGTAGTACAAAGGGCGCTGAGGTCTGGAGAGGAGGCCCAGTGTCTGCTCCTAGACTCCCCATGCATCTCTGCTGAAAGGGCCCTACTTCTGGTTCGGCTGAGTGGCAGAGTAACTTGGGAAACTTGTCAAAAACAAACACAACGAGGTGCCCTCCAAGGAGTTTGATAACGAGGTCTGGGTTGGGGCCTGGGCCTTTCCACTTGAAACAGTGTCCCCAGGTGATTCCAAAGTAGGGCCAGGCGTGGGAACCTGTCCTCTAAGAGGCCGTGGAAATCCTGCTTGTGTCCACAGTTTCCCAGTCACCGGCCTATTCAGCTCCTCAGGGAAACTGAGGCCCAGACAGACACACAGCTGAGCCCAGAATTTGAGCCCTCCGGCCTTGCCATTCAGCCCCATCCAGCTTCTAGGGGATCTGTAGCTTCCCCTGCATTATGGGCTGTGGAGCCAAGGGGAGGAGAGAAGGAGAGAGGGCACGCACGGATTATCTCCTCCTCCTAGCTCTAACCTGGGAGTCTCAAAGGCATAGCCATAGAAGGCTGCAGGTCAAACCTGACACTTGCATTGTGCGGATGAGAAAGTGGGGCCCAGAGACGGGCAGGGATGCGCCCGAGATCTCTCAGCTAGCCACTGACAGAGCAGAGGCTGCACCCCCTAGGGCGGCCTCGCTCACCTGTCCAGACCCCCACAGCCTGCTGCTGGGCCCAGGCTCACCCTTCCTGGATGTGCTTACATGGGAGAGGCCAGGAGGTGGCTCTCCTTGCCACACTGTGTGTGTCAGGGTAGACAGGAGGGCCTTGAGAGGCCTTCAGGGTAGGCCTTTGCCAGGGGGAGACGGTGGATTTTCTCTGGGGGTCCTTGGGCCTAATTTTGGGCTTTCGGACTCAAAGATCCAGGAAGCTCTCTGAGTTCCAGGAGCCTAAGATCCTGTGCTCTCCATCCAGGGCCTGTATAGATGTGGCGGGGATGGTTCATGGCATTTCTAGAGGAAGTGCTTACAGGCCCTGCATCACCCCAGCTGGGCTGGACAGCGTGACTCCCTCAGCTGGCAGGCTGCCGTCAGCCTCCCCTCTCCTCCTAGGATCAGCCCCACTCCCAGCTGGAGCCCGGCCAGGCACAGGCCCACACGGCTCGGCTGTCAACAGCAACCTGAGGAGTGGCATGGGGTCCAGGAGATTCCAGGTGGGACACGAGGAGGGAACACAGAGCAGAGACTGCATCAGATCTGGACGTACAGTGACAGGATGGGACATGGGGGAAAAGGTCACGACGGCATGGATGGGACACTGACAGGGGGCAGTGAGTGGGTTGAGGGGTGGGAGCAGTCGGCCCCTCTGCACAGAAGTAGAGGCCTAGGGGTGTGTGGGAGGGGGCATTACTACTCCGGGATAGAAAGATTCAATTTCCTGGAAGCACAAATGGTGATGGTACTGATGACAACCCACACTGACCAGCATGTTAGAGTTTAATTTACAGGGGCTTTTATCCAAGGTCATATCTCTTAGAAGCACCTGTAGAGCCATGGTTCTAAGGTTAGCAAGGATGGTAGGAATGGAGTATGGCCAAAACTAGCCTTGAAAAGCCCTTAAAAGCCCATAAAGTTCAATATCATGTTATATCTCTGTACTTCAACCAGCCAGTTTTTCCTCCAGCATGCGAACCAATCACTGCCTCTTCAGTTAAGCCCCAGATGAAATCCGTCAAGTCGTAGGAAGAATACTATTTCCCGGCTCTAACTGAGGGTATGTCTGTTACAGGAGCGCATGAGGGAATGCCACCAGGCCCACTCTGGGGTGAGCCTCTCACTAGCCCCTTAAACAGCTGCCATTCCCCCCTGCACAGATGACAGAACTGACGACCAGGGTCCCAAGAGAGGAGCAGGTGCCCCTCAGACTCCAACCCACAGCTTCTGACCTGAGGGCCCGTTTCATTCATGCTGAAAACCTGAGTGGAACCCCGGGCCCCCCAAATCCCAGGCAAGGCCCCCTGGATTACTCTCATCGTCCAGCTGGACACTTGCCCTCCTAATCCTGAAAAGGGAAGGAGGTTAAGCTACAGAGAAACAGGGAACAGTCCAGCCAGGAGTAGACTTCTCTTCATCCACACCCAGGCCACCCTGAGAAGTCACTCAGATCTGTCTTGTGCTGCAGGAGGTGGTGGCACTTTGTCAGCTGCGCCCACAGGAAAGCCCTTCAGCGGTCAGCCAGAGCCCCCGCCTTGCTACACTATACCCCTGTCTTCAGACAGCCTCCACCTGCTGGCCTTGCCCAGAGAGCAGCCAGCCGAGAACTTCCTCCCGAGCGTCGGCCTGAGCGGGGCCCTGACCTCACGCCCATTGGCGCTGTGTCAGCCTCTGCCCGGGCTGTACCCGCGAGCCAAGCAGACCAGGGCAGCCCTCCCTCTGCCCCTCCCCGTTCCGTGATCTGGGCCATGACCCACCAGCACCTGGGCCTCTGCCCCGTATTCCCCAAGCATGATTTCCCCCAGTACCCCTGGGGGCTACACAGTAGGGCCAAAGGGGTCCCAGCTGCTCCAAACCTGACCACCCCACATTGCACATACCCCTATGACTCCTTCGAATTGTGGGGAAGGGGGTTGACTCGTGGGTACCCCAAACCAGCAAGGAAGCCCGCAGTGCGCATCGTCTCAGCTCGGCCTCCCAGACAGCCCTGGAGGGTGGGAACCCCTCTCACCCCCACTGCTTGAATAAGGAAACACGGGCTCAGGGGACCCAGAGTCTCAGCTGCTAAGCCCGACCAGGCTCTCTTAACCACTGTGATGGCTCTTACAGGGAGCTGTTCTGGTGGAAGCGGGCATGAGAAGCCCGGAACCTTCTCTGCTCGGCCTCCCCAGAACCTCTGGGTTCCAAGGAACTCAGCCTGAAAATCACTGACTTTGGCTGATAACCAAATAATGATGTATTCCTTAAGCACCCAAGATGAGAGGGGAGACTGATTAGATAGGGTTTTGTTGCCTTTTATTTATTTATTTGCTTGTCTGTTTTTAAAGCTGACAGTTTGGAAATCATGGAGTCGCACCCCTTGTACACCCCCATTATCCCTAAGGAGAAACTCATCCCCCACTGGACTAAGAGCAGAGGGGAGGCCCAGGTCCTGTTCCATTCGAGCCTGAGACTGTAAATGCCACTCCAAATGAAGCCGTGAAGCCGTCAGCCTACCTGGATGGCTATGTTTGGGTAGCATCCCACACCTTCCAGCGTCTTGGGCACAGCCCAGTCCTGGGGCCCTGCCAGGCAGGGCTCTGCGCCCAGAAAAAAGGCAGGGTCTCAAGAGAAGAGAGCCCACAAGGCAAGCCGGTGGCAGGGGAGGAGGGAGCTGCAGAGAGTGGGGGGCCAGGCCCCAGAGAGCAGAGGGAGAAGAGAAAGGAAGGAAGACGGGGTCATCCGGTGTGGAGGGAAGTAGCTCGGGCATCAGGGGTGGGGACAGAGGGCAAGCCCGGCTGGGCGAAGAGGGGATTCTTGGCACTGAACCGGCAGGCCTTAATGGGGAGAGGGTGCGTCTGGATCCCAGAGTCCATCCTCCACGGGCTCTGCAGGCTGGACTGGGGCGCGCACTGGGTCAAGGGCCCAGCCAGCCAGCCCACACTTGGAAGGAGGAGGTCACCCCTCACCACCATCTCTGTCCCTGCTTCACATTGTCTCCTCACCAGTCCTCCAGACCCGGAGAACCACAGAAACCTCCTCCAGAGCAGCCCCAACTCCAGGCCACCTGCCTCCCCCACCCTCTTTCAACCCACCCCTCGCCCCAGCCTGCCCCGCCAATCCTGGTGAGAGGGTGGGCACCGCAGCCCAGGTCACTTGGTCCGGTGACCACATCTGCCCAGAACACCAGGAGCCAGGCGTGGGGCTTGCCCCAGCCCTGAAAGCCAGGCCTTGCTGACAGAAGCCCTGCCAGAGGCAGGCCCTGCCAGGCTCCCGGGGGGCTTACCTTCACACCATCATTCTTCTTGTTTCCTCCACTCTTTCCTCCTGCAGAGGAGAAAAAGTAGAGAGTTACCAACACCAGGCAGGGCACCAGGGCCCACAGGGTGAGGAAGAGCAGCATGCCCAGGCGGCCACAGGGCGTGGAGCCTGCTCAGTGGGCTGGGGGACTCCTCCTCCTTCCGAGGCAGCCCGGGCAGCTGGCGGCCCTCTAGGCGGGCCTGCGTTTCCCTGGTTCCCAGCAATCTCGAGTGTGACCCTCTGATCCCATGGGTCAAGAGAGGTGCCCAGCTCGTCCCAGGAACATGGGGTTGCTGTTTCAGCCTGGGGATTCCCTCTGGATCCCTGTCACTGCTGGAGGCCAACCGGAGGCCTGGCTGCCTGGCCCCAGGGGCTGTGAGGCTCCCTCCCCACCCCAGCCTGCCTCTAATTTTAGCCCCACGCTGCTGCAGAGGTCATGTGTCAGCCCTGCCTACTCACTCTGGACAGCTGGGAGCCGCATTTCGCTGCTGACAAGAAGCAGATGCCTCCCTCTGGGGCGCGTCACTGCCACAGCGCCCATGCCCTGCAGAAGCCTCCCCACCCTCAAATCCTAGGGCCCCACTCTGGGGCTGGCTGTGTCCCTGGTGGCTGGGAAAAGCAAAGCAACAGCTCTCATGGAGGCCCTGCCTCTGTCATTCTCCTTCCCCCTTCACCTCTTGGCCAGAGCCCTTGAAGAAGCCATCAGTCAGGAAATGGCACGAATGCCCAGCCCTGTGCAGCTTGGCATCCAGTTGCTTTAGACCTCGAGCAAATGCCTTAAGTTAAATGAGAGGGAATCTATAAAGTGCTTCTCATAGCACTTGACCTGTATGCAGTGGGTACTCAGTAAATACTACCCACTACAACTCCTCCTGGTAGCTTGGAGATGGGGAGCCGGGAAGAGGGGCAGTGCAGGAAATCACTGCCCCGAAGGGTCAGATAGATGGGGCTCGTGGCGGCCCAGCTTCCCAGCCACCCTTGCATGTCTACCTGTGACCCATCCCAGGCTTTCTCATCCAAAGTTTCCCTCTTGTAAAGTAAGTGCGAGGGTGGTGCCTCTGGGTCTCAGTCCTCCCTGGGCTTTGTGGGCTGGACTGGGGTGTGCAGTGGGGTGGGGGAATGCTTGCCCTAAAGCCGCCAGGGGTCGTCTCAGCTCCAGCTCGCTACTGCAGGACTGTGGGTCCGTGAGGACATGTATTCTGATTTTCAAGACAGAAATCTAGGTTTTTTGATGAAACCTCCTGGCTTTAAGTGCTGGAAACTCTTTCCAAAAAACGTTTTTAAAACATTACTTGCCCCTCAAGCACATTGTGAGATGGGAACTGACCCATGGGCGCCTTTGTCTAAGCTCTGGACTAGAGTTTCTAGAGGTGCTTCAGCTGTTAAAAAAAGACTCTGACTGTCTGGGTGGCTCATCTTTCAGTTTAAGGAACTGCAAGATCCTTGTCTGCGGGGGAGAAGGACGGCCACTCAGTGTGGTGCGGAAAGCCCGAATCTGCAGTGCCAGAGTTTTCCCATCTCTGGGTCTCATTCTTCCAGCTGGTTAAATAAGCAGGTGGACCCTCTCAGCAAAGCTGGAGCTGCAGCTTCCCAGAGCTGACCCCTTGCCCTGGGGTCAGCCACGTGTCCACAGCAGCCCTCTCTGGCTGGCCTCAGCCCCAGTCAGAGGGCCCCTCGGGTGAGCTTTTCTATATCTGCTCAGCTGCCCGGTCAGCTGTCCGAGCTCCCCAGAGAGAAGCCTCTGGCAGGCACTGGCTCTGGCCCTCTCCAGTGTGCCAAGGGGAGCTTCTTGCTAAGCCCTGATGCTAATTCCTTTCCTTTCTCTCTCTGGGGCCATGTGCCGTGGGCCACTGGGCACTCCCCACCTTAACCAGCCCAGCATAGGCCAAGGCCAAAGGCTTGTACCCTGGCTCGGCCTGGTTAAGGGCACTTGCTCTGAGGTTGGTCTGCCCTCTCTAGCAGTGTGACCTGGGGCAAGTCAGAGTTCAGTTTCCTCAACCAGAAAACAGGAATGGCAACAGCCCCTCACGGACTTGTCACGAAGGCCACCTGAGTGAAAGCACAGAGACTATGTAGCGCAGGTGAGAAAGAGGAATATAGCTGCTCCCTGGGCCTGCCTCAGTCCTGCGTGGATCCACACCCCAACATTGGAAAAGGTGTCCTCTCTGGCTGGCCCAGCCTGAGGCCCTGGCACTGCTGTGAGTTGGGGAGCCAGACTGAACCTTAACCCTCCCTGGTGGGCCCTTGGCTTGCTGACCTCTTACCTCTCTCCACTTCTCCACTGGGGTGAACTAAGCCCCTAGTCTCAGGGTCCCCTGCAGCCCCCACTCTCCCTAGGTCCCCTGGTCTGAAGGCACCCAGAGAGCCTACAGGGCAATGCACCCAGCAGACGTGTGCAGGAAATATTTGGACTCTGAGGTCCCACCACCTACCAGAGAAGTTCCTGGTGGCCAGCATAGTGGTGAGGATGGCTCCCTGCAACAGATAAGAGGAGAGGGTGTGGGGGAGCGGAGGCCCGGAGGTGATGGGGGAAAGGAGAGACAGAGAAACGGGAAGGAGAGAGGAAGGAGAGGCAGGCAGTCCATTCAGACACAGAGCCAAACCCTCCTTCCTACTTCCACAGTCCAGAGAGCATCCCTACATCCTTGGGGAACTTGGGGTAAGCTAGGCCTTGGCTGGCACAGCTCCTGGGACTGGGCCATCCTGGGAGCAGATTTCAATAGGTTCCCCCAGCCTGGCCTGAGCTGGCGGAAGGTCCTGGGAACACCTCTCAGTGCGGGCTCCTACAGGCCAAGGGAGATTCCTGCGTGGGCAAGGATGGCAGACCGGGCACCCTGCGGCCCCGCCCCTTCTTTACTGCCAGACGGAGCACTGAGCCCCTCATTTCAGCACTGACTCCTCTGCCTGGGGTTCCTGGGCCAGAACCCTGGACGGCTAATATGCAGAAATGTTCTTTCATCAATGAGGGTGCTGGGAACAATGACCTCTGTGGTTCTGATACTGATTTGGACACTCTGATTCTAACAGTCCCCAATTTTAAGAATCCCTGGTTCCAACATCTTGAGATTTCCTCCCTGACAGGTTCCGCTGGGGGTTGGGGTGGGACTCAGTTCTCCTGGCATCATGCTGGCTGCCACCCCGTGGCCCACGTCCCCTTCCCGAGCCACCATGCCAGGCCTGGGAGCAGCTGGTAAGGAGGTTCTGGATGAACCAGGGCCTCAGCATCTGTCTCTCAGCGTGCTGGTGGCTTCTCTGTTCCAAATGGCTGGGGTCCCTGTCGTGGGGTCCCTGGCAAGGTCCAGGCCAGGGGCTGCCACAGGCCTGAGAGCACACAGGACCTGCTGAAAGTCCACCAGCTCAGGGCCCACCTGGGTCCCACTGGGCTTCTTCCTCCGGGCCATGACCCCTGTCCAACTCTCTCAGCCATTTCTCTCCGGCGCCTGGCGGACGGAGCCGCTCACCCATAGCCTCTTGTCCAGTCACATCTCACCCCCTGAATCCTCTCCTGGCTGCACCAACATGCTTGCAGTCCCCCTAAGGGGACCAGCTCATGCTCCAGACCTCTACATGTGCTCTTCTCTCTCTCTGGAACATCTGTCCACTCTGACACTGTATTGTAAATACCTGTTTACCCTTCGGGTCCCAGCCTAAATGTCACTCACCCAAAAAGCCTTCCCAGGATCCTTCCTTGGTCCTTCCAGACCTGGTTCACGGTCTGCCGTGTGCCCACAGCCTCTGGGCATGCCGGGCACACCGCTCACCAGTGTCCTGTAATGCCCTGGAGACCTGTCTGTCCTTTCCCCTGCTCACTCCCAGCCCAGTAGATGCTCCTAATTGCTTGTTGACTCAAGGAAGGGGAGAACTAGTGAGTGGGTCCCGGTTTCCGTGGAGACCCAGGCCGAGCGACTCCCGCGCCTGGGGCTCTGGAGGGTGAGGACACGTTACCTTCAGTTTCCTCCGGGCATTGAACTTCTTCAGGCAGTCCACGGTCTCCTGTCTGTGCATGCAGGAGGCCACCGTGGACCGGTGCTGGGGAGTAAGAAGAGGCCTGTGAGTGGAGGGCAGGCCTACCCAGGGCCCTTAGCAGGGTGTCTTATGGAGGGTGGTTAGCATCCTGGGGGGAACAGTTCTTTGTTCCGAGGGACGTCGTAAACGTCAGAGGTGCCCAGCATCCGTGGGTGGCATCATTCAGTGCCAGCAGCACTCCCAGGCTTAATTTCCACTCAGAGCACCTCCCGTTGCCACTTTCCCCCTGAGAACCACGGCAGGGTCAGAGTCTCTTGGACTGAGCCCCTTGAGGCCGGTACTGGGCCTGAGAGGACAGGGCCGGGACCAGGACTCTGGCGAGGATCTGGATCCTGAGGTCTAGCGGGGCTCCTGGGAAGCGCCTGCTGAGGGTAGGCTCACCGAGATCCAGGGGTGCTTGAGGGCCTCGGCGGCCGTGATGCGTTTGGAGGGGTTGATGGTCAGCATCTTATTGATCAGATCCTTGGCTTCCGGGGTGACAGTGTCCCATTCTGGTGATGGGAACTGGAAGGGGCAGAGGGGCCAGGTTTGCCCAGCCTACCCCAGGCCACCCCTGCGATCCCCCAGCCCCTGACTGGCAGGGGAGCAGGCAGGGGTCCTATTGCCCATCCACTCAGTGTCCACAACCAGGAGGAGTTGGAGATCCCCAACACAGGGACCCCTCTGGAACCAGGGGAGGGGCAGAGTCCCCTGGCCCCAGGACGAATCACAGCCATGGCCAGAGGGAAAGGGGACCTTCATTCTGTTATTCCGAGGCTATGCCTTATCCGGAGAGAAGCAGGCTAGTGATCACAGCCCAGACCTATGAAGCAAAAGGCTGGGTTCGAGCCCGGGCTCTGCCTCCCAGGCTGTGTGAACGTGGGCAGGTCACATGACCCCTCAAGCTGCCCCTAGAGATGCTGTGAAGATTAAGTATGATATAAAACACATGGCACATAGCATGACAGATAATAGCCATGTGGAAAGACAGTATAGCTTGGTATAAGAGGCATGGACACTAGAGCTACACCACCTGAGTTAAAATCTCAGCTCTACCATTTCTTAGCTACCTGATCTGGACAGTTATTTAATCTCTTGGTGCCTCAGCTTCCCTGTCTGTAATGGGCATAATAATAGTGCCTAAGTCATAGACTGGTATGAGATTAACTGTAATAATAAACGGAAAGCATTTAGGAGAGTGCTAAGTGTTCGATATCATTGCTATCTGTATGTATCTAGACGGAGAGCAGGCACACGTGGCTCCTGCAGCCTGCCCCCCACCCTCATCGTGCTTTGGCGCTGCTTCTGCCTCTTGGGCTCCCTGGGGCTAAACCCCCCTTAGAGGCCCCCATCATCAGGCATGGCCAGCTCACTGCCTGGCCGGTCAGTCCGTAAGCTCCACCTGTCCTGGGACTACAGAATGGCAGGGGGCCTAACTGGGCTGGCAGGATGGAAGGGAGGTCAGGTCTCTGACCTCCTGGGTGTTGGCTTTCTCTGGAGGGGCCCAGGGGATGACAGGGACCCCGAGGGAGGAGCGACACTCACATCATAGGCACCAGCTTTGATCTGCTGGTATAGGCGGTGCTGGTCCTCATCCCAGAATGGGGGATACCCAACCAGCAGGATGTACAGGATGACCCCTGCGGAGAGAACCAAAGAGCCTCTAGTCCCCCGTGAGCAGGAGCGATGAAGCAGGGGAGGGACTGGGAAGGAGAGAGGGTGCCAGAGATGCAGGTGGCCACGGGGAAGGGGCTCTTGGATGGGCTTACCACAGGCCCACAGGTCCACAGGCTTCCCATACGGGTCCTTCCGCAGCACTTCTGGGGAGAGGTATCCAGGTGTCCCTGCGAACCCTGCTCCCCAGACACACAGACAGGTAGACACACACACAGAGGTGGGTACATAAGTAACCTGGAGCAAGATCCTGCTGGAAGAGGGATAAGGGTTGCCCTGGAGATGGGGAAAACATCCCCTGCCCCCCAGAGCAGCCCAAGGGCAGGAAGCCCTGACCTGGGAAGCCAGCAAAGCCTCCAGACTAGGGTGGAGAAACACATAGTGCATCTGTCACCACCCCTGTTGCAGAGCCTATGTCTGAAGTCGCTGATCAGCCTGAGTCCTCCCCATGGGGTTCTGACTCAGCGTTACAAACTTCTAACACGGCAGCAGTCTAAGCTGAGTTGACCCCTTGCCCACTCGCCCAGCTTCTAGGAACTGATCCTGGGGTAGCAGGAGACCTGTCCCTAACTCTGGCTTTGCTGTAAGTCCCTTGAGTGGGTCTCTTTTCTTTCCAGGCTTCAGTTTCCTCATCTGTCAAATGAGGAGTGAGAGATTCCTACCTTAACTACCTCCCAGCATTGTTGGCAGGATCAACTGAAATAAACAGGCACCCAAAGTTCTTTAACAAGTGACCACAAGAACAGTTATAATTCACTGAGTGTGCGCTGACCTGGGGCTGAGCATGCCTGATCTCATTTAATCCCAACACAGCCCGGGGGAGCATACTATTATTATCCCCGTTTTACAGATGAGGAAACTAAGGCTCAGAGAGGTGAAATGACTGGCCCAAAGTCACGCACCTTATAAGCAACAGAATTGGGACCTGAACGCAGAACTCTGGCTCTTAACCACTGATCACTACCACTCACTACAAAGTATCTCCAGATAGATGGAAGGACCCAGTTATGCCAGGATCTTAGAGCATGCTAGATCATTTGAGTTGAAATCCTGACTCTGCCCTTTTTAATCTCCCTTGACCTTTTCCAAGTTTTTTGGCCTCTCTGTTCTTCATCTGTAAAATCAGGATAATAATCTTTAACATCCAGGCTGTTAGGGGGATCCACGGCAGCCCCTCGTCTATAGTGACAGTGTGCGCACATGCGAAGGAGCCAGGGAGTGTCTTAACCATAACCACGTTCCTGCATCTGGCTCCCAAGGCGATAGGATGGGCGGCACCCACCGACCCGAGGCTGGGTGGGCGCCTCTGCTCCCTGAGCCCTAGCTGGTGCAACAGCCATCTCCAACGGGCCCTTACTGGAGCAGAGGGCTCCTAGAGGACAACGTGTCCACCCAAGGCTGACCCCCACCCCCCTACCACCCGCCGGCCCCACTCACCAAACCAGGCCTGCTGCTCCCCCTCCACCTCTATGGCCAGGCCGAAGTCTGCCAGCTTCACTGCTGCGCCCTTGAGCTTGGAGGCCAGCAGCAGATTCTCCGGCTTCCCAGACCCAGAGAGAGGAGGAAGAGAGCGGGAGGAAAAGGCCAGAGAACAGTGAGCAGATTCAGAGCCTCACCTCAGGGAGCCTGGGCCTCCAGGAGGAGCAGCTGGACAGTCCAGAGGTGCCTGGTCTCCACCTCCAGCTCCAGCCACAGGCCCTGAGTTTTAGTCCCAGAAAGGCAACTACCCTATTGTGAGACGCGAAGACCCTTCCTCCACCAGCCGTCCCCTCCTTCCCCCCTCCTCAGGCTGTGGGCAGGAGCTGAGGTGGGGCGGGGGTGGGGGACAGCCACTGCCACCGTAAGGAAAAGACAACATTATTGTGTACGTGCTAAGTGCATGCATCGTCTCATTTATCCTCTCAACAGCCCTTTGGAGGTAGGCATTATTATCCCTGTTTTCCACAGTGGCCTTTTTTCATTCCCTCCGTCATGCTTGTTCCCACCTCAGGACCTTTGTACTTCCCGCTCCCCTTTCTGAATTTGCTCTCCCTTTGACCTTCACAGGCCTGGTCCCTTCTTTCCATCCAGCTCTCACCTTCATGTCACCCCCTCAAAGAAGCCCTCCATGACTACTCCACCTGAAGGAGGAGCCCCCAGGTATCCTCTGTCTTAGCCCCTTGTTGTTACCTCCGAGAGCTCATCACGATTTGTAAAGTTGCTCTCCATCTGTCTGTGTGCCTGGTCATTATCTGTCACCCCTGAGAATGTGAGTTTCTCATCTGTCCTGACCACCACTGTGCCACCAGAACCCATGACCGTGGACAGCATATTACAGGCACTTAATAAGTATTTGTCATATGTATGAAGACATGGAAACTGAGGCTCAGAGAGGTTAAGTAGCTTGACCACGATCACACAGACAGGAGGTGACGGAGCCGGCACTGCGGCAAAGCCTGGCTCAGAGCCGTGCTCCTCACCGCTGCAGGCTGAGGGGTAGCGTGGGCCTCGCAAGTGCCATCTGGCCTCTGGGGCTTTGAGGCTGCTGTCTTCTGCTCAGTCTGGAGGACAGGAAATTCCCCTCCTCGGGACAGAGGGGAGTTAAGAGCATGGACTCTCCAGTTATATAGCCCTGGCTTCTGATCCCAGCGCTGCCACGTCTATGCTGTGGAACTTGGGAAAATTATTTCACTTCTCTGAGCTTTAGAGTCCTCCCAGAAAAATGGGGATCATGCGTATCTCATGAGGTGGCATACGGACTAGTCACGATGATCCATGTGAAGCGCTTCCCAGCAGCCTCCGCAGGTGCTTGGTAGACATCGGCACTTACATTTTTTGCTTCGGAAGCGGCTGGGCTCCAAGGCCCTAGAGACAGCTGTTTTTCTCTAACCCCCTTCCCTGCTGGGATTTCCAAGGGTCCCACGTCTGACCTTTCACTGCCCGAAGCCAGGCAGGACTCCAACAAATATAGCTCATGTGCCCCTCGTTAAGGCCCCTTTTGTCCTCTGGGTGCTGTGTTCCCAAAGTCCTCGGTCTCAGTAGAGGTCCTGCCCTGATTTGAGGAATATGCTACTAATTAATCTATCCAGAATGGCCTAAATTTGTGCTGCCTCTCCTCCTTCCTCCTCCCGTGCAGGGGCTCTAGGCATAATGGGAACAGGCCCTCTGGGAGAGCTGCCCTGCAGTCTGGCCAGGACCTCTTTGAATGCACACTTGCCTGTGGGTCTAGACTGAGTCAGAGGGAACTCACCGGGGCTCAGGTGAGAAGCCATGGACTGCTCGTGACAGTTAGAGGTGGGCAGGGGTTCTGGCCAGAACACTGAACCCCAAAGAGGGACCTGAGCCAAACTGGAGGGTGCTCAGGGAGGGCGCCCAAGAGGAGGAGGGCATGGAGATGCTATCCTGGGTGGGAACAGTGGAGAGAAGCCTGCAGAAGACTCAGGAGCTACAGCAAAGCTGCCCACATGCCCCTGGGGCTGCCCTGAGCTGGGGGCTTGGTCTCTGTGGCTCCAGAGGGTAGAACTGGCATGCACAGGTAATGCTCCCACAGCAGGTAAGATGGAAGGGGCATTCCCCAGCGGTGCAAAGGGCTAGCCCATAAGAATGAGTTTATAGTCACTGAAGGCAAAAAGCAGAGGCTCAATAGACACCCAGCAGGGTTACGTAGAAGGGGCTACCGCAGAAGCAGGAGCTGGGTTGTGTGGACTTTTGGCCCCAGGTCACAGAGGACATGATATCTTGGGGTCAGGAGACCAGGGCTCCAGGCCTAGCTCAAGCACAGCTGAACCTCATGCTCCTGGGCAAGTCCCTTGAACTCTTTAGGCCTTAGTTTCCCGCTCTGTAAATCGGCGGTGATGTCATGAGCTACAGGCCCGGCAGACGAGAGCCATGAAGTCTGTGCTGACCAGGGAAGGGTGTGTGGCTGGTGCCAACCTTAGACTCAACATCTGCTTACTCCTGTCCCTCCCCTTCTGCAGGTGGGAAGAGTGAGGACTCTGAGGGCCCCAAAGTCTGCTTTTCTTCTCCCTCATCTTCCAGGGACCCGAAAACAAGAGTAGCCATGGGTCTGTGTCCCAGGCACTCTGCCGTCTCCTTTGACACCCTTACCAGCCCTGTGCAGAGGTTGCTATGACAACCCCCACAGCAAAGAAGCTGAGTCCATGCAGCTAGACAGTGGCCTGGCTGGGATTTGAAGGCTTGGAAGTCTAACTGCATCTTGCCTGGACTGGCCCCAGGAAGGTGGAGCTGGGAGTCAGGACCCCTGGGTCCTAAGCTTAGAGGCCCCACCTTCCTGGGCAGCCTCCTCATCTGGACAGTGGGGGAAGTAGTGCCCTCCTAGCCCGATTCAGGGGAACTGCAGGGATTCTGACAATATCCCCGTGCTGCAGGTGGGGGGAAGGGCAGAGGGCAGAGGCACAGGCATGGGGGACCCGCACCCTCAGGTGGGCCGCTCACCTTCAGGTCCCGGTGTACCACCCCCATCTGGTGGCAATGCAGCACAGCCTCCAGGATCTGCTGGATGCAGTGACTGGGCAGAGGGAGGAAGGGGTCACGGCGTGAGGGCGGCCTCTTCTGGGAAGCGGCCCGTGAGATGCCCTGCCCCCGGAGTCACTGCCCAGCTGCACCTGGCACTCACCTGGCGTCAGCCTCACTGTAATACTCCCTGGCCACGATGTCCTCAAACAGCTCCCCGCCTGTGACCCTGGGGAGACAGACACGGAGTCACTCACCCTCCTGCAGAGGCGCAGATGCCACCTCTTTGGGAGGAGACTTCAGGAAGCTAAGGTCTGCGGCCCAGAGACTTCAGAACATCATTGCAAAGGGAGTGGCCCGGGGGACCACAGGGTGCCCCCTGTTGCAACCCCTTTCCTGGCTTGCAGCTCCCCCTTCTGGTGACTTCCCTACCCTCACTGGGCCCAGGATGGAGTTGGGCCTGGGAGTGGGACACCCAGAACATATCACTCAGGGTTATTGGGTTCCTGGAAGCCTAATGGTTTAGGGTATTTTTGTTTTTAGATAGACTTTACTTTTTAGTGTAGCTTTAGGTTCACAGTAAAATTGAGCAGAAGGTACATGGTTCCAATATACCTACGCTTCCCCCACAGGCATAGCCTCTGCCGCTGTCAACTGTTTTTTACAGATGAGATCAGTGTCCTCATGAGTCACTCTGTCAACCCAGAACCACCACGGCCCATCATTTCATTGCTGGTTTTCATTCAATTGACTGGCTTTAAAACTTTAAATTAATTCCACAAGGAAACTTTGTATTGCTACTAGAAAGGGGAAACCAGCATCCCCAGCTACAAATGGAAACAAAACTAAATACCTGTCAATGAAAGTGAAAAGTGTGTGTTGGTGTTTGAGGGAAACCGACCTTCACTGTCTGGGCAGCACGCCTACCACATCAGGAAACATATATCAGAAGAGGCAATTCAGCCCAGCCAGCCAGGAACTTGGGAAGCAGGCCAAGGGACCCAGGAGGGTGGCCCCTGCTCAGGCTGCCCTGACACCCCCTGTACTTTGGCCCCAACTCACAGGTCGAAGATCAGGTAATGGTGTCCCTCCTCGGAGATGCTGTCATGGAGGCGGACTGTGGAGAGGGCGAGGCAGCGGTTAAGCCCTGACACACTGCTCCGTACCCCCAGCCTCCCTCTCCCCCCTCATATAACCACCCTTCCAATGTCTCAGTCACTGAGCACAAACGAGACAGGTACTTTGACACACAGGTGAACAAGGGCTCACCGACCTTGGGCATCACTAAGAGAGGCCTAGGTTTGAAGACCAAAGACCTCTGCTTTGGTCGAAGTGTCTCCTCCCCGCCGATCTTCGGTTTCTTTGCTGGGCAGACCAGTGTCATGGCGTGAGCCTGTGATTCAGATCTCTGCCACTTGCTAGCTGTGTGACTTCAGGCAAGTTGCTACACCTCTCTGAGCCTCTCTTTTCTTGCCTGTCCAGTGAGAATGAAACTCCTGGCCTTGTAGGTGTATTGTAAGAATTCCATGAGTCACAGAGTTGGTGCCCCCCCTAAGCTGGCCCTGAGTGAATATCCCCGCTCTGCTTCAAGGTCTGAGGAGGTAACAGAGCCAGTGGACATGGAAGTAACAGCAGTTGGCCCCTAGGTCCTGACATGGTGACAAATAGTCATCTCTTCATGCCTCATGTACCAAGAACAGAGGCAAAGCTCCCAGGAGCCTGGAGTTCTCAAAATTACCCCCTGGGATTCTGAAAGGAAGGGCCTGAGGCCTGGGGCTGACTCCAGGGGCATACACCCTGCCAGCCAAGGCCAGGTTCTCTCAGGACAAGGTCACATCCTTCCTTGAGCCATAACCTAAAAATGTCCACAGAGCGGGGTGCAGGCTCAGAGAATAATGACACATTGCACAGTGGAAAATCACGCAGTTGTTCAAATAATGCAACAGTTATGTCTCCACTGGTTCAGAATCATCTCTAAATTGCATTTGGTGAAAAAGCAAAGTACAAAAGAGTATGTGTGCTTTTTTAAAAGGACATATTTAAGCTTGTATAAGGCGTAAGTCTCTCTGGAAGGATACGGAGCAGTGGGCTTTGGGGGTGCCTTGGTTAGGGGAACTGGGAGAGTAGGGGTCATGGGTCTGAGTCTCACTTTTCACTCTAAACCCTGGTGCCATCTGAATTCTTCCATGTGCCTGTATTTCTCACTCAGCTGAATCCCACAAATCGCTTGTGGCTCTCCTATCTCACATAAAGTCTGGAGAAGCAGGAATCACATACCCCAGAGTAGGTGTCTACTATAAGGGAGGGAAGATGGGGACCATGGGAGAGTGGATGAGGGGACACAAATTTAATTTAAAAATATTTTTAGTTCTTAAATGATGATATAGATTTATGAATAATGACTGGAAAATGTTTGAAATAGAGTTTAAAGCAAAACGAAAGAGCAGGTTACCTGGTATCTATAATACAATGCTGCCTTAACTTTTTTTTTAATCAACATATTATTATAAACAATTTCAAACATACAGTCAAGTGAACACCCATGTGTCTACCACCTGGATTCTATCATTAGCCTTTTCTTATACTTGCTTTACTATATTTCTATCCATTAATTTATTTGAAATTGTTAATGCATTTCAAAGCAAAGATAGACTTGATTTTTTAATGTCTGTGTGTCCTAAACTGAGCATCCTGTATTTTCTGTGTGCAGAATCTGGCAACCCCACGATGGTGCCCTGCCCAGGTCTCAGTAAGATGGTGCACCATCTCGCAGCTACTGGGAGGGTCGGCTGCTAACAGCTCACAGCTGCTGCTTCCCTGGAGAATTGCCCACTGCTGATTGGGCCACCTTGCCTATGAGGCTACCTGCAGCTTTCAGCCAATAACTGACTGAATGTGGGGAGTCAGGGTCAGTGCAAAGGGCCAGTCTCCTTATCATAAGGAGAGACAACTCTAAGATAGGATTTATGTTTCAGAGGCCTTCCCACTGCACTCCCCCACCTGGGTTCAGGTCAAAGTTAGACTTGACCTGAGGCCCCATCCCTGTTGGGTTCCTTCCGTCTCTCCACCCTGTTTCACCCCATCCCTTAGTGGTCTCCCCTGGGAGCACACCCTCAATAACTCATGAACACCCAAATCCCTGCCTCAGGCTCTGCTTCTGAGGAACTCGACCTGAGATAATATGCATAGGCATACTTGAGAAGGTACAGGCATCATACATCGTAGGAAATCAATGTTAGCTCTAGAAGCTGCTGTTTTCACAGAAGACAAGTTTTTTAATTGTCTTCTCATTTACCTATAATAAACTTGGATTATTAGTGTATCAAGATAAGGTTTTGAAAAAGATCCTTTCCTCCAAGCTGACTCTTAGGGAGTGGACTGCTTCCATGTACTCTGCTCCAAGTAAGAATGTGAATTTTTAACTTCCATTCCCTGAGTGTGAGAAACTCCGAGAGGCTAAGCTATGGCCAGAATCATCTCAGAAAGGGCTTTTAGAATTGGGTCAACAGCCATCTGGGAGCAGCTCCAAGAAGACCGGAGTCCCTGATCCACCCTCCGACCAGGAGCTTCAACCCCTTTGGAGAAGGTCGTCAAGGCCCAGAGGGGTGGACGGAATTGGGGGGCAGGTCTCCAGAGCCGACTACAACTCACATGGTGCCTTTGTGCTGATCATCAAAGGCTGCCCGTCTGAGCTGACAGGTGAGAAGAACACAGGCTGGTCTGCAGTCCCCACCTGTGTGAGGGGACTGGACACGCTTCAGTCCCTGAGAGGCGGCTGCATCACAGCTACGAGCTGGGACACAGGTCTACTTTCAACACTGTTTCACACACAAAACCTTCCCTCCCATCAGTGAAGGCTGCCCAGAGGAAAAACTCAGACCAGTGCCAAGGAGAAAAGGGAGGATTCAAGGGCCATGGCCTATGGAAAGGTTTCACCTCCTGTGGAAAGACTGACAGGTCTGTGCCCATTGAGTTATGCTATCATTTTTTTTACTTTAAAATGTTATCATAGAACAAGCAAACCTATAATCTAGTTTTCATGTATGTAGCTAAACTTATGAATTTCTTGCATTCCTGTCGTATTGCCAACAGTTATCATTTGCATCTTGGAATTGAAGGGTAGTACTTGTTACCCTATCCACTGCCCCCCTGACAATACACTCATGATGTCCACTTGGGAAGCTAAATAGAACGACTGGGAACACAGGCTCTGGAGGGAGTCAGACTTGCTGGGCTCACCTCCCAGCTCCGCCTCTTCCAAGCTGTGTAACTTTAGGCAAATTATATAACCTCTCTCAGCTTCCTCTCCTAGCAGTAGTGCCAATACCACTGGACTGCTGCCGGGGACTGAAGCACTCAACACAGTGCCTGACATTAGGAAGAACTTAAGTGAAGATGTCATCATCTTCACTGACCAACCTCACTTCCCTTGCCTACCCCAAATCACCTGCTAACCTCTCAGGTTGTCCCTTGCTCCCTGGAGTGGACTTCAGGGGTCTGCCCCATCAGCAGGTGGTAAAGGTACAGAGAGCAGAGTACTGTCTGCCCCCAAGCAGGATCCGGGTGGTAAATTCTTTGTGCAAAGCACAGCTGGCCCACCTGTGCTGAGCCAGGGACCTCCCTGACCTGGTCCCCATGGGGCTGGGCAGTGGCCACACATGGGCTGCAGCCAGTTTCCTTGGCCGGATTTGGCACACAGGCTGAAGAGGACTCGGTCTAGTTCCTCCAGGCACAGACTCACCTCTCAGTTCTTCACCTGCATTTGCACCTCTTTGCCCTTCTTTGGGCAGATCGCAGTCTACTCTGAAATGAGATGCCTGGAGGCTCAGGAAGTGTTCCCAAGACATTTCCAGTCCTGACAATAGCTTCGGGGTCCTCTGAGCCTCTTCCTGGATCTCATCTCTGCTCTCCACTTGCCTGGGCATCCGTCAGTCCCACCACATTCCCCACTTTGGTTTCTCCCACCCACCCTCGGTGCCTAGCAGAGGCCTTGGTATGTGCTGGGGCCTCGTGTGCTGTGGACAGCATGTGAATGAATGGATGAATGACAGAGTGAATGACTCCTTGATGATGATCACGATGGACATGAAAGCTGCCAATTCTGAAATGTTGCTTTGTGCCAGGCTTGTGCCAAGTGCTCTCCTTGCAATAGCTCACTCGGCCCTCCCAACAGCTCTAGGAGGTGGGTATTACAATTATTCTCATTTTACAGAGGAGGACACTGAGGCCTGAAGAGTCCACAGACTGCCCAAGTTCAAACACCTAGTAAACAGCAGAGCTGGGATTTGAACCCAGGTATGACTGACTGTAAACTTCATTCTCTTAACCACCAGGTTATATATAGTACACAAAATTGATGACCAAAAATCTTGATGGCTCAGAGGAATGAGAATCATATGGAGTTTTGGGCAAGAGATAAGTCTTCAGGCAAGCTTGTTCTGTGGAAAGCTGTAGACTGAGGAGAAGGCGGGTAGCTTAATGGCGATAAAGCGCTTACCTTGGGATTGTCATCGTGCTGTGCTTTATTTAATCATGCAATCTTATGAGGTAGGCATTATTTCCCTTTCCTGATTGAGGAAATCGAGCTTCAGAGTGGTTAAGCAACATGTCTAGGGTCACACAGCAATTAGAGCTGCAAACCCAGGATTTGATCTGCAGTCTGTCAGCCCTAGAGCCCGTGACTTACTGCTCCCCGTTATAGCCAGGAATGAGAGGGAGGAGGCAGCGCTGACCTGAGACAGCTGCACTTGTGCAGCACACACACACACACACACACACACACACACACACACACACACACACACACTCCCTTCCTCCTTCCTCTGGAGCTGACAGCCTTTATAAGAACCATGGGATTTCATAGCTAGAGATCACTCACAGCCCCCTCCAGCCTACTGGGGAGTTGGCGGCCTGGAGGGAGCTGGAGCTGCCCGTGGCCCAGCAGGTCTGGACGCCAGCCAGGGTTGCTCCCTGCCACCTGCCTTGCTGCTTCCTCTCTGATTCTGGCCCTGGAGCCTCTGGCTGCTGCTTGTGGGCTCTGCTCCCTTCCCAGGCAGAGGGAAGGGAAGGTGCCTACTGGGCATAAATAGCAGATGGAGATGCTTCTCTCCAGCAGGGGAGTTAACCCTTGGGGCCCTGTGCCCCCAGAGATGCTTCCCTCCAGGGGGAGAAGATGTGGCTATCGGAGTTGGGATACTCCTTAGGGATCACCTAGACCTGGCTCCTCAAAGTGGGCTCAGCGGAACAGCGGCCTTGGCACCGCTTTGGAGCCTGTTAGAAACGCAGAATCTCTGTCCCCACCCAGATCCACTGAACCAGAATCTACCATTTAGCAAGATGCCCAGGCTGCTCCTCACTCCTGTGAAGGGAAAGTGACTCAGAGAGGGTAGTGCCTCTGCCCAAAGTCACACAGCAGTTCCCTGGCAGACTATATCCAGAACCTGCACTTTCTCCCCGCCGTGACTCCAACCCCTGACAGCAGCAGCCCCCTAGCTGTGCAGGGGACAGGGAGGGAGGTCAGGCACCATCCTGCGGCCCTAGGCCCAGCCTGCGCTCAGGCTCTCCTGGACAAGGGGCTGCCGTGGAACCTGCCTCAGAGGGACGGGCAGGCCCCTGGTCCAGGCAGGCCGGCAGGGCCGGGGCGCCGGGCTGACTCAGCGTGGGGGTGGGTCTGGGGAGTGGGCTGTGCCGGTCAGGGCCAAGCTTGGCCTATTTTTGTCTCACTCAGATCTTTGGGAGTTTTCCTGAAGCAGCTTTTCTGAAGGAGGCTGCCGGCAGCGTGGGCTGGGAGGAAGGGCCCCTTCTTCACCTTCCCCACAACAAGCTGGTCTCTAAGGACTGTGGAAACCGTGAAAGACACCCCCTTTTCCACCTCTGCTGCTGCCATCCCCAGAAAAGAGAGCAGCTCACCCCACCCCCAAACACCCACCAGGACGGGCGGGGAGCGGGGCCAGGCCGCACCCGCGCCCCACAGTCACCCCCCGCAGCTCACCAATGTTGGGGTGCTTCAGCAGGCGGCAGATGCGGGCTTCACGCTCCAGCTTCTGATGGTCTGAGACACAGATGTCCAGGTGAGTCCCAGCGAAGGGAGGACTCTCCACCCCTCCACCTCTCCTCACAGCCTCTTTAATCCCCCCTCCCAGGGGAGCCCCTGGGCCCTGGAAAAGCTCTTCTTCCGGGCAGGGCCCCTGGGTTCGTCAGGAAGGCAGTGGGATGCAGTAGAAGAGGGTAAGGCCAGGGCTGCCGTGATGCAGAAGCCCCTCCTCTGTGCTCTCAGGGTCCCTGGGCAGCCTGTCTCACTCTGTCTCGTGGACATCTTTGTCCTTGAGGGTAACGACTTGGTCTTTGTTAGACTCATCTACCCAAATGTCTGGCATATTGTACGTGCTCAAAAAAAAAAAACCACACAAACTGAATGTAAGATCAAACGGTGGCATGAATGAAGCTTTCTAAGGGAGTGGGTATTCTCTGCAGAACAGCTGTATTAATTTGCAGAAGCCACCTTCCTTAGAGAGACACAGAGAACCCCAAAGAATCTGCAGGGTATGTGGCAGCCTTGGGGCTTACCCAGAACTCTCAGACCTGCTTCCCAGGACTTTTATCCAAATCCCTGGAATCTCCCTGCCCACCTTGGGAGGCCTTGGGAGAGAGGCCTGGTTTCTGACTCTGAGGCTGCTGGGAATGATCGCACCCAGGACCCCATGAAGTCCTCCTGACCACTCGGAGCTGTGGACATCACTGTCCCCATTGGATGTGTTTCTCAATTCCTTTTTTGGTGCTTTTCTCACAATTTGGTAGTTAATACCTTAATTTAAAAAACAAAACAGTAAAAAAGGACCCAGTAGTAAATGTAGACTATTCACTATATGCCAGGCACTATGCAGAGGACATTATATGCATTTCAAGTCCTCATAACAACCTTTTGAGGGAGGTGCTATCGCCGTTCCTGCTTTACAGAGGAGGAAACAGAGGTTCAGACAGGTTGAGTGCCTGTGGCGACCAGCGGAGCCACACTTTGCACCCAGGCAGTCAGAATCCAGGGTGAGCTTTAAAGCCCCACGCTGTACTGTTCTCCACACCCTGACTTACCACCACCACCTCCACCTGTCCCCAATTCCCAAATGGGAAAATCAAGGCCCACAGGATGGAACTCACACAGATACTCAGAGGCAGAGCCAGGACCAGAACCCTGGTCTCTGAAAGGCCCCTCCAGAGCAGACAGATGTCAGGGAGGGTGCTGAGGGTGAAGAAAGTCCCAGCCCTGCTCTCCAGGCAGCTAGCACCCCTGACCCCAGCACCCTCCATTAGAGCAATCACTGGCTGTCCTCCAAGTGCTACAGGAGCCAGAAATCAATACCAAAATGTGGCTTTTCCATCTGCAAAACAATTAAGTCCAAACCTGTTTCCATAGAGTATAAGCTCAACTCCCCACCTGACGGCAGGCTGCAGGCTAGCCCTGGTTGGGGGTTATCACCCAGGTTCCCCCTCCCCTACTGCCTCCTTCCATATCCTTCATGGTAGGGGGAGGTCCATTCCTGGGCACCAGAGGGGGATTCCCATCCAGGGCTGGCCAAGGGTCCCCAGTGGGCTAAGGAAGGCTGGGCCCTCCCCTGGCTCCACACTTTGTCCCTCACCCCACCCATCCCAGGCAAAACCAGAAATCAGGTCAAAATGGGACCTAAGAGAGGCAAACTGGGGGGCCTTCTGGCCCAGGCTGCACATTCAGGGAACTAGGGACCCACATCCAGAATTCTGATTTTTTTCTATGTGAGATTACCCGGGAGCAGCGTTACACTGATAAGACTGAAAGAATATGTTGGTCACACAGCTCCAAACTTATGCCTGGTTACCAGACCTCACTGCCGGAAATGCTAGGAGCTAATTGTTTTTATAAATCTTCTAATCATCATGTGCATAGTACAATTACACTGCAATGCCACTTTCAGTGCTAAAAGCATTAATTTGTTGAATGTAAACATATACATTATACAGTAATTTTTGTAACTCTGAAATGTTTTCATTTGCTAATATACAGAGAACCTCAAGAAATGGAAGGACCTCGGAGGCTGTCTGACCTGAGGCCGATGCAGATTGGGAAACTGAGGCCCAGTGATAAAGGAGCAATCCCTTTATCAGAATCACTCATCAGTGTAGT
The DNA here is from genome assembly GCA_032199065.1 of Smutsia gigantea. Taxonomy (NCBI): domain Eukaryota; kingdom Metazoa; phylum Chordata; class Mammalia; order Pholidota; family Manidae; genus Smutsia; species Smutsia gigantea. The sequence continues at coordinate 35,835 of JAVSCE010021918.1, read as the reverse complement.
CAGGCCTTATTAGAACTCAGAGCTCTGAGGAACCACTCCTGGATGGTCCTCCCAACCCCCACCCCGGCCAACAGCCCTCAGCAGCCAAGGACCCCTTACTAAAATATAAATTAGATCCTGTCACTCCCTGGCTTCAAACTCTCCAACAGCTTCCCAATGTACTTATAATACAATCCAGACCTTGCTGGGTGCTGCCTAATCTTGGCCTTGAAATTCCAGCCACACTGGCCTCCTTTCCAGCCTCAGGCACACCCAACCCCTTCCCACCTCAGGACCTTTGCATTTGCTGTGCCCTCTGCCTGGAATGTTCTTCTCCTGGGTCTTCTTTTGGCTGCCCTCCTTCTCAGGCAGGTCACAGTGTTACCTCAGAGAGCTCCCCCAGCTGCCTTTTCTGAGTATCCCTCCTGCCCCATCATTTTCCCATTACTCTGTCTTATTTTCTTTCTAACACTCTTGCTACCTGAAATTACCTAGCTTAGCTGGGTGTTTAATGTTCTTTTCAGTCTCCTTCTCTGAAAACAAATGCAATGAAAGCAAGACACTGTCAGTCACTGCTGTGTTACCAGGGCCTAGAGCCACTAAGCAGCTTGTCCAAGCTCCCACAGCTAAGAAGAGCTGGGATTTCATCCCAAGGTCATAATTTCTGTATTATATTGCCTCCCATTCTCATAATCAATAAGTTGACAAATCAATCCATCTAGCTCAGTAGAGTCCCACCTGGTGAGAGGCCTGAGGGAAGCTAGTCTGCAGCCTCCTGCCTGGGTACCCGGAAGGTCTGGCCCCAGGGCCCACTATGATACTTTGTAAACCTTCTCCCTCCCTCCCTGGGGGGCAGGCTTCCAGGGTGTTGAGGTTAAGGAGCCTGGCCCTGTCCAGAGCTCAGCAGGTGTGGGTAGTGGGAACTCTGGGATGAGGTTCCTGGGACCAAACAGTGCCAGCAGGGTGGCGTGAGACGGAGCAGAGCAGGGGGGACCCCCAGTCAGGCAGCCTGGAGGCCTCTGCCTGCAGAGTGGGTGGGCTCCAGCAGGCAGGGAGCGGGGTTCTGGCCAAAGCACAGGAAACAGGGGAGAAAACAGAGTCTTGGCACAGGAAACGCCCCCTCCCTCCATAGGGCCTGGACAGGGCTCCCGACCCTGGGGGGCTGGAGAAACCATCCTAAGGACCAAGAGTGCCAAGCAGGGGTGGGGAGGAAGATAAGGAAGACTGGAGAAAAGTGTCTTACTGCCTCCTCTCAGACTCTCTCGGGCAGACCTGAGGCTCAGGGGAGCCTAAAGGAGCTCATGCCAGCTGCCCACCCAGTGTCCTGGGACTGGTCGCCAGGGAGTAAGAAAGGGACTCCTCTGCACGCTGCTGGGCAGCAGGGCATAGGGAGGTCTTGGATCCAGTTTAGTCACCTCTGGCTGCACCAGCCGCATCCATGCGCCCAGCGTGCCCTACCATGTTAATGACTTCTTTCCGTGTGTGCTGTGGTGAGCCTGTGGCTAGGAACCATACAGAGGCCTGGCAGGGAGTTGGCACTGAGCATATACAGCTCTCATCTCTGCTGCCAGGGTTCTCTCAATGCAGGAGCCTGAGCCTCACCTACTGAATTAAATAAACCCTTCTGGGGTGGGGGCGGGGTGGGGGGACCTAGAGCAGCTGCATTTTTTTAAAGGTTCCTGAGGGGATGTGACAGGGGTTGGACCAGCAAAATTTTTACATTTCATTTCATGTCTTTATGGCATCTTGGAATTGTTTATACTATGAGCATTTTATTCAAAAGACTAGTTTAAAAATATATACAAAAATTATCACCCGGGTTTGGGAACCACTGGATAGAAGGGGCTGGTCTGGTTGGGGAAATGTAAGTGTAGCTCCCTAGGGGGTAGACAGACGCCTGGGTGGGCAAAGACCCACCCAGAGCTGCCCACCCCAGGCAGTGAGTGGCAAACAAAGAATCCTGCTAAAAGCAGCTCTGCCCCCCAACCTCCTGCTGGGAGAGGAGCCTCGCACTTGGCAGACTCCTTTGGGAAGGCTCCCTGGAGAACCTCCCTCCTCTCATGCTCTGCACTCACCTGGGCCTGGGCCACCTTACCCGCAGGAAGTCAGAGGCTCAGCAAACCACCAGAGAGGGGGCTTGGTGGTGGCCGCCTAGCACAACCCAGCGTCTACACTGCCCCAGGAATGCTTAGTCACTTCTGCAAAAGAGGCAATGCCCTGCCGTTCTCCCCCATACACATCTGTCCCTTTCTGTCCGTGTGTGTGTGTGTGTGTGTGTGTGTGTGTGTGTGTGTGTGTGTGTGTGGACATGGCTCTGAGAGTGTGCTCAGCAGGCCCGAGATCCCCCACAGCCAGGGAGGACCTTGGTTCCTGACCTCCCTCACTTGGGGCCAACGTCAACCTGTCACCCCAAGTTGTGGCTCTAGTCCTGCCCCCACTGTGTCTTAGGGGTTGGGGCATCTCCTCTGATCACTATAGACAAAGCACAGAGGGGGTGTCACACTGCCACTGAGCCACAGCAAGGCCCAACATTTGGACATGAGGCAGCACTCATGTCCTGCCAGCCTTCCTGCCGGCCCAGGCTCCCTGCCCTAGTCTCTAGCTCCAGACCCTCCACGGGTCTTGTCCTGCCACACCAGCTTCCATGCTCACTGTGCCATCACGGGACCTGGGCCCCCTGCCTCTTCTCCCTGGAGGACACCGGCCTGCCTGGGGGGAGTTCAGTGACCGGGAGAACGTGCTGGTCTCCCAGCGCCACTAAGCCAGAGAGATGAAAGACAGCAACACGCAGTCCAACACAGGCCTGCTGGGAGGCCAGTGGGGGACAGTGTGAGCACGCTAGATTAGCCTCCGTAAGCCCCACACCTGCTGGGCCCTGGGCCCAGACACCGCTGCTGCTGAGGCCAGGCGAACACCCGGACACGGTGCCAGCCCCTCACACAGCTCCTCTGACACTGCACGGGCCACGGGCTGCATAGCCGCACCTGCACCTGCCGCAACCAACAGAGTTGCCTCCACCTCCAGGGGGCCCCAGGGCAGCTTAGACACCGTTCAGGGCAGGGATTGGACCTTTGAAGATAACCTTTCCCAACACACCAACTGTGGTCACCTCCATTACCACTCTAAGCACATGCTAAGGGCAAGAAGCAAGGCTCCTGGGCAAGTTTCCCAAGTTTAGTTTTAATGTCCACAAGAATCACCCACGTGTCTTGCCAAAAGGCAGGTTCTGCTTCCTTAAGTCTGGAATCAAGAACTTGTGTTTCTATCTCCTGGTGATGAGGATGGTGCTGGTCTAGGACCACTTCCAAATTAGCATTACCTGGGGATCTCTTCCAAAACCTAGGCTGCACCCCACATTAAGTAAATCACACGGTCTGGGGGTGGAGCCCAGGCATCAGGCGTGCCTGAGCTCCCTAGGGGATTCCAGGGTGAGGCAGGTGTGGGAGCCGCTGTCTCCTTAGGGAGTATTTGGGAATCAGAGCGGACTGGCGTGTTTGAACAGAGTGCCCTGGAGTTCCCTGGCCACTGGTGAGCACTTCAGGTGTGCCGCTGCACGCGGCCCTAGGTACTGGCATACAGCAGAGACGAGAGCCATCACCAACCCTCTAGGGCCTGCAGTCAAGAGGGAGGACGGACGTCAGACAAGGAAGCAAGCCACTGGATGGGCTAAGTCCAGTTAGGGTAAAGCCACAAAGAAAGTAAACAGTAATGAGAGATATAAAATAGGACCCCCCAGATTTGGGGGTTAGGGAAGGCTCTCTAAGGATATGACTTTGAGCTGAGACCTGGAGGCTGAAAAAGAACCAGTGTTGTAAGGAGCCAGGTGAGGGCACCCAGGCAGAGGGAGTGGTGGGTGCAGATGCATGGAAGTGAGAGCAGACGAATGCAGAAGAGCTGGGGAAGGAAGTCCCTCTGGCCCATCAGCCCTCCTCTGGGTGCGGGGACAGAGCCTGGCCTGTAGGAAAGGCTGCGGCCTCCAGCCTACATTCCCTAAGGAAGGAAGGGGGAGAGGCCTGTTCTCAAAATGCCCACAGGAAGAAGAGCCCCCACCACCGCCAGCAGCACCAGCCAGGGGATAGACCCACGTCCTGCTTCCGACCCAAGGGGTAGAGGGAGGGGGAGGGTAAGGAGAGCCCCAGAGGGTGGGCAAGGTATGGGTCCACCACTTACCTCTTGCAGACAGCTTCTTGGTGTTGATGATCTTGGCAGCATACTCCTGGCCAGCCAGCACCTTCACACACCTGCGTACCACCGAGAAGGCTCCCCTGGGAAGTCAGAGAGGGTAAAGGCGAGGGAAGCCTGAGAGCTGCGTCATCTGGAGCTGCCCAAATTCATGCAGCTACACCAAGTTAGGTAGGGAGCCATCCTTCAGGGCTGCCCGAGCTCCAGGAACTGTGGCGGCCCAACTCAGGGGCAGAGCAGGCCCAGAAACCCAGGAGAGCCACTGGTAGCTTGGCCTCACAAGAGATGAGCCTTCCAGAGTCCTAATAAATTGGGCTCACCAATTGGTAAAACATCTGAATCATGTAGTGTTAGATCATAGGCTTTAAGTCCCTGAAAGTTTTTAGTATTTTCTTCTTTGAGTAGGTAACACATTGACAGTGTGACACGCTCGTTCAAAGGTCAAAAGATACAAAAGTATAGATAGTGAAAAGACTCCATCCCTCCCTGTACATCAGTCTCCAAGGTCCCCTCCCCAGAGACAGCCACTGTTACAGGTCCTTGAGCATCTCTGCACAGATACTCTCCTCTACACAAAGGGCACTGGACCTTGAATGATATTCCCCACCCTCCTTTATTCAGTGACTATTTTGGGGATCCTCCTTCCATGTTGTAACATAAAGCACTCCTAACTATTTAATCTTGTGGCTGTCCTATAATAACCTAGCCAGTCCCCTATTGATGGACCATTAGGTTAGTCCAAACTATAGCTATTATAAACAGTGCTGCACAAACTAATCTTCTATGTGTGTATTAGAATTACATCTCCTCTGTGTCAAATGTCTATGGATAAACTTCTAGAATGGGTATTAATTGGTCAAAGGGTAGATGTTGTGTGGTAATTTTGATAGCTTATTCATCTTAGACTCTACCAACTTACCTTCCCCCTAGCAATAGGAGGGGACCATTTTCCTCTGCCCTTGTTAAGACAGTGGGTTTTCAAACTTTCTTATCTTTGCTAGTGAGGCAGGTGGAAAATAGTGGCTCGGTATAGATTTGCTTTGTGATTCTCACAGTAAAAGTGCAGCAGAGCATCTTTTCACATGTTCAAAGAGGCTCCTGGGATTGATCTTCAAAGTATCTGCAGTCGGAAGAGCATTTGGGGCAAGGGCTGTGAGTTTCCATGCTTGCCGAGTCATGGGGCCATGTGACGTGCGGTCCATTTCCCAGACTATTCAGTTTTTCAAGAAAAGCCAGAAGTCTGGATATTTACGTGAAATGTCCCAATTTTTAAATACTGGAAACTTATTCCCCCCCAAATTTTAAACATAGTCGTGGGTCAAACAAAACTAGTTTGAGGGCTAGATCTGGCATGTAGGCACCATGCTGTAGCCCCTACTACAAAGTTTATCTTGTCCAACCCCTTCACATCACAGAAGAAGCCCTATCACGAGCATTCCTGCCCTAACCACAGGCTAACTTTAATGTGTGTAGGAATGACCCAGGTATCTTATTGAAGTGCGGATTCCAGTTCCCTAAGTCTGGAGTGGAGCTCAAGGTCACACAGCTAGGTCCGGACTGGGTGCATCTGGAACTCAGATATTTGCCTTCCCAGGTCTTTGGCTTCTCGCCTACCAAGGGAGCCTGCCACTTCCTGGCCTGCACGTCTAGGTTCCTGATGTGGCCACACCCTGCCACACCCTCCAAATTTTGATCCTCACTTCTAAGTATACAGGCAGGTCCAAGCCACAGAGGTGGCTGGCGGGAGCAGGAGAGGGTGCTGACAGGCACTCAGGAAGCCTGCAGGCCGGCACAGACACCCACTCTGCATACACCTCAAGGCACTTTGTCATGGACTTCATGTCTGGGCAGCATGAAGGGAGCAGGGGGAGACTGGGGAGAAGGAAGAGGAAGAAAGAATGAGGAGGGAGTGAGAGACCAGGAAATATGACCTCATAGGAAAGCAGGAGAAGGCCAGAATTCATGAGTAAACGGATCGTCTCTCCCAGCAGTGGACTTCCTGGAGTGTGCACCTCTGCTGTCCTTAATCTGGAGGAAAGCAGCAAGACCTAGGTCACCCTCCCTGAGAAGCCTCTAGCTCCAGGGCCCCGTGTCTCTGCTCCCAGGGTGCTGTGCACCTGCCCATCCAGCTGAGGTTTGCCCTCACTCATTCTTCTGGGCTTTCCCACCCCAACAGTGAGTTCTGAGGGCCAGGACTTCACCTTTCCTTTCTATGCCCCCGTGCCTGGGTGTCTCAGGTCTGTGGCCAGCATGGCCTCCATAAATGTTACTTGCAGGAGCAAGAGGTGGATTTCATCAACAGTGAGGGGGCCTGAACCAGACCAGGGAGAGGATTTTCCATCAGGCGCGTTAGGATTAGGAATGGCTTCTGAAGACAGTAGGGCATCACTGGTCTCTCAAAGGTGCTCACCCTACCGGAAGGCCTTCAGGTCCCTGTCCAGCTGGAGGCCATGATTCTCAAAGGCCCCAGGGGAAAGAATGTTTAAAGTAGCCACTTCTGGGGAAGTTTCTGAGAACTCAGTGGAGGAGGTGCACAAAAGGAGGGAGGCCATAAGCTCCTAAGTGCCGGGGCTGCGTCTTGTTTCTCTCAATAGCATCTAGCACATGCTTGGTCCAGAGCTGGGGTTCATTTAATATGGGATGGCAGGATGGAGGGATGGAGAGAGGAGGGAGGGAAGAGTGGATATAATTTCTCCACTAGAGAAGCAAAACTCCATTCTAGGTAAAGATCTTAGATTAGTGGTTATCAAACAGGCTGCTTCAGAAATCTGGGGATGTTTTAAAAGTACATATTCCAAGACCCTGCCCAGACCTACTGAACCCGAACCTCTGGGTGGGCGTCCAGGGAATCTGTATTTTCATTTAACATACTATCCAGATGATTGGTCGCAGCCAGGTGGGCTGTCCTGCTTCATGCCCTGCCTCCCTGAAAATCAGCACAGACAGGGCGTCACGTGGGGCTCTGCAGGGAGGCTGTGCCCCAGGAGCCTAAGAAGACCTTGAGAGCCACTCTAAAGCAAGGGAAGGCACACTTGCTAAACTTACTCCTCGGAACACAGCACCAAGCTTTTGCGTGAATCCCAGGCTCTTTAACTAGGTTCTAACTAACATGGGTGGGGAAGCCTACACCCCTTGAAGGACATCCTATGCCTCTGAGCGGGGGTATGTGCATTTTTTTTCTGGGATAAGGATGCATAACTTCATGCTCAGAGGGAGGAGTTTATCAAAAGCAGGTCAGAGCTACTGATCTAAAGAGCACACACCTTCCACCCCAGAAGTCACCCACCCTTCAAATGCATATTCACCAGTAGCTACTTCTTGGCTTTCACAGGAACCCTGCAAAGTTGGAATTATGATCCTCCATTTCACAAATCAGGAAACTGAGGCATCAAGTGAGCAAGCACATTCCCAGTGAGGCCGGGAAGAGAGTCCAGGTCACCTACACCCGTCTGGCTCCACCAAAGGCAGAAGAGTATAACCCTGGGCTCTGTGGTGTGATGGTGACTCACCCCCCGCTGTGTGGTACTGAACCCGGCACTTCACCTCTCTGTTTCACCCTGTAAAATAGGGGCAATGAAAGCATCTGCCTCTTGGATTTCTAGGGGAAATTACATGAGGTAATGTGCAAAATGCCAGCATGGTTCCAGGCACTTAGAGCATTGAATGCGGTGAGGCAAGGGCCTGGGCCAGGGAAGCTCTCCTTCTACCTGTACAGCCTCAAGGGCAGGGAAGGCTCATCCTTGCCTGCCACAGTGCTGGGGTCAGGAGGGGAAGAGGAGAAGCTGCAGCAAAAATGAGAGTAGGGGCAGCGAGCCTGCAGCCCTAACTCCCCGCTTAAAAAGGCGTATTTCTGCATTCTTGTCCTGTATAAGCACGAGGCCATGGCCCAGCAGCCTTGGCAAAAAGAGGAGCCAGATCTCTCTGTCCATGGCCCTGAGCTGAGCTGGAGGCCAGCAGGTGGATCGGCAGGAGCTTGGGAGCAGGACAGGGTGGGAGAGGGGAGGAGACCCAGGTGGGGAGGGCAGGGTGGGAGGGAGTGGGATCCTGAGAGGAAGGGATGGGGCCTGAATGTAAGGGCCCTGTGTGGGTGGCGGATGTCCGTGGATGGGTCCAGGGGGGACCTGGGAAAGTGTTTCTGGGTGCAAAAAGGTTAGGGTGACATGCCTGCCCACAGCTGTGTGTTGTCAGCCCCGTTGGTGCCCTTTTATGTGATGCCACGGGCTCTGTGAATGACAGGCACACGTGAATCACCCTGGTTGTGAAGTGTTGGCAAGAGGGCCCTGAATATGGGCAGGCAGAGGGGTATGTGTGAGAGACGCTGGAAGCTGGTATCTCAGATCTCAGCCCCACTGGGAGCTCTTGGGCAGGGTCTGTGTTGTCCCATGGGGCAGCAGCTAGCCTCAGATGGCCGCAGAGCACTTGAAATGTGGCTGGTAGACTGAAGAACTGAATTATTAATGTTATTTAATTTAAATAGCTGTCCGTGGCTAGGGACCACCCCACTAGATAGTGAAATTCTATGTGGAGAAGAACAGGCACTCCTGACCCACACCAAATTGTGTCCAGCCGCTTACTAGCAAGTTCCTTAACCTCTGTAAGCCTGTTTCCTCCCCTATAAAATACAGATAAGAACAGTACCCACTGTGCAGTTGTTTGAAGGATTCAGTGAGATAATAAGGAATGCAATGGGCTTAGCACAATCCCTGGGTATAGTAAATGCTCAAAAAACAGTGCCTTGTACAGGCATCCTTATCTATGAAGTGGTGAGGACAGCTGGCAGCATTGGAGACAAAATGGACCTTGTCTGCCAAGCTCAGGAAGAAACAGTCCAGGAGAGGAAGTGTAGGGAGCCACTGGGAGGAGAAGAAGCTGCTTCTCAGGGCATGGGCGTGAGCAGGCAGGGTGGCCACACCCAGCTCTCAGGCCGAGAGACAGAGAGGGCACGGTGGGTCCAGCGTGGCTGAGAATGCGGGAACGTGCTAATGGGCCATGAAGAACAAGATTCGCACTGGGAAATTGCCTTCTGGATGCCTGGCAGGCATGATGTCCTGGGAACAGCTGGCTGCCAGCCCACAGGGGGCTCACCACCATCTCTGAGTGGCCTGAGACATCCCAAAATGCTGGATGTCATGGAAGCCAGGTGCAGCTCAGGAGCATTAGATGCACAGTCAAAAGGCCTGGGTCCTCACCCAGCTTGGCTGCAGCCTGTTTATCCTTCAGAGCCTCAGTTTCCCCATTTGAAAACTGGAGATGAGGAGCCCCAGCCCCACTCTCGCCTAAGCAGTTTGTGAGAGGTCTCTGCTCTGCGAAGTGGCCCCTGCCACCTAGACTGGTCACTGCCCATTCCTCTAAAGGAATCCTCCCACCTTCACTCTGACTGGCCCAGAGCCCAGGGCATGCCCATGGTATCAGCAGACAGGAGCACTGTTTCTGGGGGCTTGCTGGAGACAGTACAGTTACTAAAGCCACCTTCCACTCCAGCCTCCTCGGGGGTCTGATGGTCGGGGGCCCTTACAATCCATAGGGTCTTCCCTCCATTGGCTGCTTCTGCAAACACACCCAGGTCTCCTCACTCTGGAACAACCATCCTCCCCCTCAAATTTAAAAATATTAAAAACCAAGAACCTTTCTCTCGACCTAGCAGCCTGGGCCACATCCTTCCTTCCTTCTTTGCTGCCAAACTTCCAGAACAAGCGTCCGACATCCGCCGCCTCCTCTTCCCACCTCCCACACTCCATGAACCCACCACAATCTGGTTCCCACCCCCGGGCTCCCTGGAAGAAAAGCTGCGCCAGGCCTGCCCACCCACTGCTCCCCCAACCCCCGCGGCCCCCATCAGGCCTGATCTGCCTGCCTTGGTGGCCCTGGGCCCCACAGAGCACCCAGCTTCCAGGCCCATGCTCTCTTTAGTTTCTAGGGGCTCCCCTCCCTAGCATCCCCCCTTTGCTGACAGTGCTTTCACTTCCTCATCTTCCTCCCAACATCTGTGCTTCACCCCCATTTTCCACCCAGTCTCTTACCAAGTCCCCCTTTGTCCCCTCTACCTGGGACATGCACTGGGATCTCTGAAGAGGCTCTGGGAGTTCATGAACACACCTAAAATTTAAATAAAACCATTAAAATAGGTCTGGGCATTGTTCTGGGGAGATAATACATATTTTCATCAGCTTCACAAAGGATTCTGTGACCCCCCTCTCCCTAAATAGTGAAAGCTACCGACAATCACCCAAGATTGAGATCTGCTTCTATATAGCCCTTCTCCCATTCAGAATTCTAGTCCCAAATTTCTAGCTACTCACCATCTTGCCTGGATGCTACAGGACAGCCCCTCATTATCAAAGTCCAGTCTTCCCAGAAGCCCCCCACTCTCAGGTAAGATTCCTAAGCACGCTACCTCTCTGAGATGAGCTGGGTGATTCCAGAAAGTTCCTGGCCAGGTGTAGACAGATCTGTTACCTGTGAGAGGGTTAGCCTCTAAAACCTCTTGGTGGTCCGGAAGTCACAGCCCACGTTAGCTGCTCTGATCCCTCAGCACAGAGCAAGGTCTGAGGGCTTGGGGCCCAGAGCAGATGGGGTTGGAATGTCTGGGGGAAAGGACAAAGCCGGGCTGGCCACCAAAGCAGCTCCATCCAAGAGGCCAGAGTGTGGGCCACATGCGGCTGCACCCGAAGCTGCTGGGCCCAGGGATACCTTACACTGAGGTCCTCCCTCTCCCCATCCCACAGATGAAGAAACTGAGGCCAAGACTTTGAACCTCAGACTTCTGACTCACCATCCATGGCTCTTTCCCATGACCAATACTCTGAGATCCAGGGGGCCCTAATTTGGGGTCCACACATGGGCTTTAGGGTAGAAAGATGTGTGAAAAACAATATACAGCAATCTGAGTTGGAGTAAGTGTGCATTTTTTTCTGGGGAGAGTGGCTATGGCTCAATGGGGAGTCTCTGAGAAATCTAGAAAAAAATTCTAAATTTCCAAAAGGGCTAAAAAGCTGGAGTCAGATTTATTTGGAAACAAAAGGAATATCCTGTTTCCATAAGACTCACTTTTGTGTACTTTAAACAAATCCCTTCACCTTTTGGGGCCTCAGTTTACCCATCTGTGAAATCAACAGTTGATCAATCATTTTTAAGCCCTCTCTATTTCTTTTTAAGTAGTCACATCCTTTCTTACAACAAATAACAAAGCACAGCTATTCAGGTCCCCAAAAGGCAAATAGATCAGAGGAAATAGAGGCTGGGGGCTCAGGACCCCCTTTGCTTGTTTTTTTCCTTTTACTCCCCAGCTCACTGCAGCAGCTATGCCAGAATTGCACAAACTGCAACATTTTACAGCCAGAAAATCCTAGGACCTGTTACTGAAACCACACAGCTCCTCTCCTCCCACCCCCAGGGCAGCCGCCTACTCCCAGACTACAGAAGACACGGCAGGGACGCCGTGTCTTTGAGTTGTCCCGCACCCCACAGGCCTGCCCGGCGCCAACCCAGCAGAAGTCTTGTGGGGGACACAGAAGGCCTGGGAACCGGAAGATTCTGTTTGCTACAGGGAACACTGAACCAACAGAAGTTCCAACATATTCCTTGTTTGGGCTGTGCATGGGTTTTTTTGAATGGGTTACAAAAAAGAAAATAGAAAAATATTCACAGAGCTTGGAGACAGGACCGGAACAGGCAAAGCAGGGGAGGTGCTGAAGGGCTGCTTTCTCCCCAGCTTCAGATGGCCTCCTGGCCCGGCTGCCTCCACTTGCACAGTCCAGAGGCTTTCAGAGGCTGGAGAAAGAGAGAGGCTCCAAGGGGTGAGAGTGAGAGAGCCCAGCACTGGAGTGGAAAGAGCCTGCAGTGCCTAACGCTCATGCATGACCTCGGCCAAGGCCCTGGCCTCTCTGGGCCTTTGCTCCCCACAAGGGAGTACTCCTCACCCTGGCATTCTGAGTGGGACCAGGGGCATTCTGACCCCTAAACCATTTCCCACTCTGTGCTTGCAGCAAAGCGTCTCACTGGGTGAAGGCAGAGACATAGGGCAGGAGGGAAATGGAGGCAGGGGAGTGAGACGAGGGCTGTGAATGTGCAAATCTCTGCTACCAGAGGGCTGACTGTCTCCTGAGTCGGTGTCCGTCTTGGGGATGGAGGAGCAGTTTATACCATCAAAAAGTTCTTTATGTTGAGCTGAAATCCACTCCCCTGTTATTCTACACATTTGGCCAGTCTGCCCTCTGGACTGAGGCCCCCCGGACAGCCCTGCAGAGGTGAGGGACAGGACACACATCCCAAGAGGTCTCTTCTTCCTGCTAAAGTCCCACAGCTCCTCAGCTCTCTCTCACTTGATTTGGCTTCCAGACCTTCACCACCTTGCCTGGCTTCCATCTCCTAGACTATCTATAGGTTTTTAATTTTCCTTCTAGACCTCAGACATCCAAAAACAAGGGGCAGGCTGGATAGGCCTAAGAAGAGTGGGACTCCCAGTCCCCCAGGGCTGACATGCTCCATCAAAATATACTCCTCGGAGCCTTTGCCTGTGCTGTTCCCACTCTGAGGTACACCCTTCCACCCTCTTTCCTCTGATAAGCTCTTATACAGCCTCCAGCTCCCCAGTGTCACCTCCTCAGAGAGGCCTTCCCTGATACTGCCCTCACTCTCACTAGCTGATGGTTCTCTGCAGCTCATAATCCATGTTTGTGTTCACAGCCCTTATCTCATTGCATTTTTAAAATAATTTATGAAATGATTTAATTAATGTCTGCTTCCCACTAGACGGTGAGTACCACAGGGGCAGAGACTGTGTAAGTGTTACATGTGGTATCTGCAAGGCTCACCCCCCGGCAGGGAGCAGAGTACGTGCTCAGGAAATACTTGGTGAATCGATGCAAGAGTCACAGACATGTCCCTCCTTTTACATGACCCAGGACACCAAGTCCTTGAACCGTCTCCAGCACAGAAAATCCCACTATCCTCATAGCCTCATCTGATGCTTTAGTGGGCAGCCAGGCCCCTTGAGGAGCTAGAGTGCCTGGGCTGGGCTGCAGTAGGTTGTGACGTGCCTGAGGGGCTGCCCCGGGCTGCCTGGGGAGGGAGCTTCCCAAAGAGAATGTGCCATGAGCAGCATGCATGCAAGGGAAGTGGCCTGTGGCCAGGGGACCTGCACACAGAGAGGGCAGGGGAGAGGCAGAGACACAGAGAAAGGAGGAGAGGGGAGGGCCAAGAGAGACAGAGACAGAGAAACAGAGATTGAGGGAGAGCAGGCCCAGAAGTCCAGCTAGCATCATCTTGCTCTCCCCGCACCAGGAGGCAGACTTGTTCTCGATGTCCTGTCAGAGCCGGTGTGGGTGTGCTTTTCCATATGCACATGAGCATGTGTGTGTGTGAGCGTGTGTATACACGTACCAGCAACAGGCTGCAGGCGTTGCCTTCCAAGGCTCTGCCTTCACCCACCAAAACGGCTGGGGCCCCAACTGCAGGGGTGCTGGCAACAGTGCCACTGTGTGCTCGTGCAGGGAGGCAGGCAGGCAGGGGAGGCTCCGCAGAGTGTCAGTGTGTCTCGGCCTGTGCGGGGGCAGAGACGCAGGGGTGGAGGGCTGCCGCATGCACCAGAACGTGTGCCGGCCTGCCGCTCTGATGGCGTGGCGGGGAGGAAAGGCTGTCCCTTCCCCTGTCCCTGCTACCTCCTCACCGAGGACCTGCCCCACAGCTTCCCATCTGGAACCCTCCCCTGGCTTTGCCACTGTTTTTCCCTGTGGCCTTGGGCAAACCATTTCTGCCCAGGCATTGGCTCCGCCATCTATGCCATGAGTAGACCACGTCTATGGTCTTGCCGGTTCTGATATTCCGAGAGTCTGGAATTCCCGTGGGCGCCTTCACAGAGGGAGGCTGGACAAGGCAGCGTCCCAGGGGACGTTTCAGCATCTGGTCCCCATGTGACAGATGGCAAAGTTGAGGTACACAAAGGACAAGGGATCCACCCAGGTGGCCCAGTAAAGTAGAGGCAGACTCATGATTGGAAAATAAGGGACAGTTCAGAGTTCCCTCACCCACAAGGCCACCGCCCTTCTTCCCTGTGTTCCCCAGACACAGCAGCAGGAGTGGCCCTTCTCATCGACCTTCTCCCCGCACGGAGGTGCTGGAGAACCACACACAAGTCTACGAGCAGCCTCCATGCCCCGAGCCAGTCATTCTGCCTCCTCAAGCCTCAGTGCGCTCATCTCTAGGATGGACGAGTAAACCCTCTGCCCCTGAGAGATGAGCTAACAGATGGAGAAGTGCCTCGCCGGCCCCAGTTGCTGAGAAGGTGAGAGGTAATTAGAAGCAGAGTAAAAGCACAACCCCCATCTTTGGATGGTGAACAGAAGCCCAGGAGTTTTCTCCCTCCAATATTACACCACCGACCCCCTTTACAGCTTGGCCAAGGCAGGGCAGGATTGCTAAACACATTTTTGCAGAGATTAGAGCTCCTGTCCCAAGGGGGACCTAAGCACCCAGGCCCCTGGGCCTCTCAGTGCAGGGAGCTGCCTCTGGGACCCAGTGTCCCCCATGGACCAGCGCGGCCCAAGCCTGGTTCATGATACAAAGCTGCCAAAGGAGGCCCAGAGCTCCAGAGCCAGCTCTCTCTGCCCCACCGCCAGCCTCGATGGCCCCTGGAGCCCCTCCCCCAGCCCCAGCACCGCCCCTGAGTCGGTTTCAGATCCCTGTTTCTAGAGAGGAAAGAGTGGGTTGCGCTCTCTCTCCAGTCTCTCCCCCTCCCTCTCCCTCTCCCTCTCTCCTTCAGAACCTCTCAATGTACAACCCGGTGGTTACAAGGGCCGCAGGCAAAATTCTCTGCCTCCCTAAGTCTCCTGGGAGCAGGACCAGAAGCCCAGAGAATGTCAGAGACTGGAGGTGATGTCCTTCTCCACCTCCTGGAACGCAACCCTTTCCCCAACCCTGGTCTGAGAAGGCCTGGTCTGCCGGAACCCTGGCCCAGCTGCCCAGGCCCACCCTACTCCTGGAGCAGTGCTGCAGGCTGCCTCTGGACAAGCTTCTGTGCTCCTAGGGTCTGCACTTTCACTTCTCTCGTCCCATGGGATGAAGGATTGGAGTCAAGGGAGGTGGCTCGTCTCCAGGTTCAAAGAGACAGTCCCACCTCAACCCTCTAGGGGACCTGGAATCAAGTTCCTGGCTTCTCTGAATCATGTGCTGCAGTGGGACCTTTGTCCAGGAGCATTAGGAGGTCCTGGAAGCCCATGCCCAGGGCCCTGACTCCAGCTCACACCCCACAGCTGGCTGTCTACTAGGCAGGAGAGAGGCATCTTCTCTCACATCCAAAGGCAGCCCTACCCCACGCTCCTCAAAGGCCTGCAGTCACAAGCCAGGCCTCACTGGACAGGACACAAGGAAGCCCTTGAGAGGCAAGTGCCCCCCTCTCCAGCTGGGCAGCCCAGGAGAGAACACTTCAGCCCTGTAGAAGGAGCTCAGAAGCTGCCATGTCCCCTTGTAGGGCTGACCCAGCTGCCTCTGCCAGTGATCTGAGGTGGGCTCCTGGAACAACAGCAGCTCAGCTTCTGGGTGGTGACTGCAGTGTCCTCGCTGGCAAGGTAGGTCATCATTTGCAATGATGGACCCTGCAGGGACCTTCGTTGCTTCTTCTGATGGAAGAGGAGCTATTGCCTCAAGCTGGACAAACTCCAGACAACAGGTGGACGTGTGGCAGGCCCCAGTCCACCGCTTCAGCCTGCCCAGACTGCAGGCAATGATATCCCAGCAGGGATCCTTTATTGAAGGCCCACTGCGTGCCAGTCTTGTCACTACATCTTCACATGCACCATCTCGTTTCATCCTCAGACCCACTGTTTATCTCCAGATTGCGGGAGGAGGGCAGAGGTGCCAGAGCCAGCCCAGTGTCAGAGCTATGAGTGGGGAGGACCAGAGCCTGTGTCCTGTGCTCGCTGCTGCTGCCTCCTGCCCCCCTGGGCGCTTGGACTGAAGCCACCATGCAGAGTAGACCTGCCTCCTCAGTGATGTGCCCTGGCCTTTTTAACCCAGGTATCAGAGGTGTGGAGCCTCGTCTCCTTTTCAGTACAAGCATCCCTAACCTTAGGCCCAGCCATAGCCTTCCTGGTGTCCTGACATTGCATGGAACATTTTGTAGGTCTGTGCATTTTTCTGGGAATGTCGATTTAGACTTTTGTCAGATTCCTGCAGGAATATGTGACCTAAAAAAGGTTAAGAGCAATGGTTCTGGAAGGAAGAGGTCTAAACTTGATTAGACAAAGCCTGGCCAGGCCTGCCATCCTCAGTTTCGCTGCCATAACCACGCCAGCCATGTTCCTTGAAATACTGTCTTTGCCCCATTCTCTCCACGTGCCCTGGCAGGCAGTGGGGCCGAGAAGGCTCATAAAGGCTCTCTCCGCCAAGTCAGCCCCTCAGCACCCAGTGTTCATGATATCCATCTCCTCTTGGAGCAAAATATCACTTTTATTTTCATTCTGAGCACCTGAGTCACATCTCAACTCCATTTCACTGCACTCTGTGACGCAGTCCTCCCAGAACCAAACCCGAAAGGCAGCTCCCAGCTAATCAGGGAATCCTTGGGTTCCAGTACCCACTCGAGCCCAGCTGAGAAAGGGTCTCTGCACAAGTGTAGCAGACAGCCTCAGTCCTCCAGAGCAGCCCTAAACATTTTGTTACTGCTGCTCACCCCAAAAAAACACACTCAGCAAGACAGGAAGTCTGCAGGAGAGAGTGAGCACACATCTGCAGATGGGTATGTGTCTGTACAAGGGAGCTGGTGTGTGCCTGGTGTGTGAGTGTGTGTGTGTGTGTGTGTGTGTGTGTGTGTGTGCAGGCAGTCTACTTGTACACAGCCACAGGCCCAACTCCCACACATATGCAGACACCAGCATGAGCTAACACATGTCTACAACACCCACACTCCCACGGAGCCTGTGGACTCAGACCTCACACACACACTCATACACCTTCCCGTATGCCTGCCCTCTAGTCCTCACACAGATGAACATGTCCAGACCTTATAGGGACACCACTGTGCCCAAGTCCCACATGTGCATCCTTACACAGATACATATATATTTGTACATGCCCAGACCTCAGACACTTTTGCCCAGTGATGTGCACACAGTTCTGACCTGTCATACATGTGCACCCACAGTGATGCATGTTCACGCCTGCAGTCCCATGCAAACCAGCCACGGGCGCCCCTTGTGCCACTTGCAGATATCCCCCCTTGCAGTGCACACTTGCATTGCACACATAAGAACACTTGCACACCCTTTCAGTATACCCTGGAGTCAGTCCTCACACAACACACACCTAAATGCACACTTGTGCAAACATCCAGACCTCACACCAGCACACACCCGCTTACAGAGCCCCTCTCTGCTATGTTCCTGCTGCAACAGCAGGGACCATCCAGGGCGCTGGGGCTGCTCTGCCCACGGGGCAATCTCTATCTCCAAACGGTACCCTTACCATGGATCCATCCTTGCATCTTCCACAAATCTAGCTGGGGACAGTCAAGAATGTTTCCCTGACACTCCAAGCCTACTGGGCTATCCCAAGGGGCTCTCCTCTCCCCCATCCTCCCACCCCTCTCTCCACACCAGTCATCGGAGGCAGAAAATGAGCCCTGGGGTGGGACAACTTTGCTAAGGGATCAGAGCTGGTGTGCCCTCAAGCCGCTGGCCCCTGCAGCAGCAGTGCCCCGCAACTCACCCGACTGCCCCTCTTCCCAGCAACCAGGAAGGCTCATGAGCCGTCAGCACCGACCCCTGCCGCACTGATGCCCCGGCTCCTGGAGGAGCGAGGAGGGGTGTGCTTATAGGGAGAAGTGGGTCCGTCTGCACAGTCACCGCAGGTGTTTAAAGTCAGAAAAGGCTACCTGAGAGGCAGTGAACTCTCGGTCACCAGCAGCATCCAAGCTGAGGCCAGATGGCCCCCTCAAGAGAGACCCAACAGGGGATTGCAGCCTTGGCCTCGGCTGACTGGGAAGATCCCTTTTTAACCATGAGTTTCTATGAAGCTGTGTGTGCCTGGGTCATGTACACTTACGTGTGTGTGTGCATGCACCGGTGTGCATCATCTGCCCTTCCCTTTCACACACACACTGGCCTTGGCACATCTGTGTACCCAAAAACATGCCCACACCCGGCTCTGGGCACTCTGCAGATGCCGGCACCCTCAACACATGCAGCCTTCCTCCCTGTGTGCGCACCGGGAGCACCGCAGGTACAAATCCCCCACCTGTGACACCAACCCCCTGTGCCCTCCAGGACTCTGAGGTGCAACTCACTTTCCCAGTTCCTCGAAGAGCTGGTACTCTTCTGTGAAGCGGGTGCAGGTGATGGTGGCCATCCTGGCACTGGGCACGCAAGCAAGGCTACGGGCTGGAGGACAGGACTGGGGCACTGCTGCTCTGCTCCTGGAACTGGGGGCCACTTGTCTGCCAGTGCTGCCGAGTGCAAACCAAGAACCAGCTTGTCTGATGAGTCCGGAGCTTCTGAGCAGGGCACTGTAGCTGCTCACAGCCTCGCGAGGCTTCGTCAGCATCCAGATCCCCGTGGCAACCACCTCCGAAACGCCCTGTTCCCGTTGCCCCGGTAACTGCCTCCCCAACACCTGCCTGCCTTCCACTGCAAAACCTGCTCCCAGACACCCAGCCCTACTGCACACAAATACCGCAGGCCTGTGTGGGCCTGGGGGCCGGTGGACCCAGCACCCCAAAGGTGATGGACGGAGGGAGCGACTGGAGGAGGGGGAGGAGAACAAACTTAGTCCACAAGAGATCTTCTCTCTTCCCACCTCCCCCACCTCCAACTGTGGGGCCCTTGTAGCAGACAGGATGGGATTAAGTGGGGCAAAAAAAACAGTTGCTATGGTAACGGCCAGTGGGTGCCACATTCCAGGATGGTCCCCAGGAAAGACAGGATGCAGTTACCCTGGCAACTTCATCTCCTCTGGAAAGACAGGTATTGCCCTGTTGCCCTGGCAACAACGGGATCTAAGGTTTACAGGGAAACATTGGCTAATTCACTGGGGTCTCTCAGTGGATCACCATCGTCTCTGTAACTGTCTCTCTGCCCCTTCTGCATCCTGGGATTTTTTCTCCACTGCCTCCTTATTTTGCTCTCAGTCTCTCTGCTCTTTGCCACCTTGTCCATCACGCTGACACTCTAGCCTGGGGCGAAGTGCAGAGGAGACCCCAGGATTCTGGAGAGAACAGCCCGGCGGCCGCTCACCCCAGCCCTCACAGCTACGACAGCTGGCTTCTTCTTGAAGCCCCTCTGTAAGCTCCCCCAGCCCCCGTTCTCCCAGAGGGACCCTGGAAATCTGGCCCCTGGGGCTCATGTCCCAGTTTCTGCTTGTGCTTCAAGTCAGGGGAAAGAGGCAAAGGCAGCAGTAGGAAGGGAAGAGCCGTGGCCCTGTCCTGTGAATCCTCATCCTCGAACTGTGGGCACTTTTCCTAGCAACTTCAACCCTTCAGGGCAGCAGCCATACCTATGGCCCCGAGACCTCACCCTAAGACCTGCCTGCTTAAGAAGGAAAAGGCTTGGAGTTTGAGGAGCTGAATGCCAGCTCTAACATTTATTAGCTGTGTGACCCTGGGAAAGTCACTGCCGCTCTCTGAGCCTCCAGCTCCTTTTCTATAAAACAGAACAAAGTTGCCACTGCAGAGGAAGGCTGTGAAGAGGGAGCAGGCTAAGGGCTGAGGAGGCCTTTGGAAAGAAAGTATGTAAACATGAGGCCTCTTTGTAGTTTCTAGAAGAGGAAAAGGAAGGTCTAAAGTGGGACTGTGACCACCCCCATCACTCCAATTTGGACTTGGAATATCGTACCCACCCCCTCCACCCAAGCTCATTTCAAAGCACACCAGGCTGACGTCTCACGCCAGCACTTGCCTACAATGAGCACAGGTTGGATAAAAGGATCCGCGATCCAGACGCTCTGGGTTTCTAGTCCGCCCCTTCTGAACCACCAGATTGCCTTACTGGTCACCTCAACGTGCCAGACACATTGTCTGCCTGTTGGTAATCCCCAACCCCCACATCCCCTGACTCACTACCCTAGGTCCAGGGACCCTGGAGACATCTGCATACTTCCCCCCAACTCTGCCCCTCTTCCTGGAAATCACGGGTGGGAGAGAATAATGGGGTTGGCTCTCTGATACAGCCACTTCTTCCCAGGAGAGAAATGGGAGGGAGGCGGAGGGGAAGGAGGGGAGGGGAGTCGGGGGGGGAGGGTGATGGCTTAGCCACTAATTGCACTATTACCACCTTCAGAAAAAGAAAAAACCACTCAGTTTTGTTTCTGCGCACAATATGCTTCCCGTTTCTGCCGCCAACGTTGCAATTCAGAGGCAGAGAACAGAGGCCTTTGCTCGGGGGCTGCGCAGCCAGTGGGCATCAGGCAGGGAACGGGACACCAGGACACCGCTGGTCTTGAGGCTCGGGAGGGGAAATGGGTGGAGGGTGGCCCCACCACCTCCCTGCCCCAGACCCTCTAGCCCGTCTCCCGGGAGGGGACGTCTTCCACACATGAAAGGGCTGCAACAGCCCTTAGTGACCACGGAGACGACCTCAGCCATTGCCCAGGGCAGAGGTGAGGCTGGGCCATGAAGTGGTCAGAGCGACTGCATGATTTTGGATGGGTATCCTCACTTTTCTGTGCCTCAGTTTCTTCATCTGAAAAATAGAGTTGATGATATTCCCTACCTCCAGGGCGGTATTAAGGATGCAGTGAGATGGTCACAGTGGCTAGAACACTGTAAATATCCACTAGATGGGAAATTATTATTAAGAGACTCCAAAGTCCCTCCCTCTTTTCACGGCTCCTTCTGACTCACAAAAGCACACACCACCATATTCAACTCTCAGCACTTTTGGGGTGCCATTCTCTGAGTCCCCACTGGAGTTGAGCTCACAGTCTGAACATCACCTTTGCCCAGACCTGGTTTGCAGCAATTCCTGTAGAACAAAGGCCTGGAGCTAGAGCGAGAGGGGTCGTGAGGCCTCCAGCTCATCAGATGCCAATGACAGGCTGCTTTAGAAATAAACAAAACAAAATGCACATGTGCCCTCAGGCTGTATTAATAGAAATCTAATACTCTAAGCCAGAGAGGCGATAGTCGTGCTCGGCCTAGAGCTGGCCGGACTGTCCTGTTTCCTCTGGCCCCACCTCCACGGATGCAGTGCAGCTTGGTCCGGAGAGAGCAGCGCACGTGGGGCGAGGTGCCACCACCCTGTCGCAGGCGAAGACAGCCGGCTCTGCCCGTCCTTCCCTTCTCCCGTCTTTCTTTCCAACTCCCATTTCTCCCCTCTCCTCTTTCTCCTCCTTGCCTTTCCCCAGCTTTCCTCTTTCCCTCCCTTGCGCCCTTTCTTCTCAGTGCTCCCTATCTTGCCTATTCTTTCCCCTTCTTTGCTTGTTTCTGCCTCTCTTCCTTTCTGTCTCTCAGTCCTCATCACCCTTCTTTCCCTCCCCATTGCGGCCTGGCCCCTGTGCGCATAGTCCTGGGGGCCAGGCAGGACTCAGGCCGCAGGATTGCAATGGCCAGGAGATGACTGGAGAGCAGGGAGAGGGAGGAAGTGGAGGGATAAGAGGAAAAGGTCTCCTTGGCAACTCTGTCTTACCCACAACACATATACCTCTGAACCTTCCAGAGCCTAGCACAGGGGTGTGGGCACTGCACACCCACCTATCCTCAGTGTAACTGCTGCCCTGCTCAAGAGGCATGGCCACTGATTCGCCGCCTCCCCTGTGCCCACGAGGCTGGCAGCTGTGCCTGCTGATGGCGGGCAGTGAGGAGCCAGTCCTGCCTCCATGGTGCTGAGAGAATGAGCTAATGATTGCATCAGGGGGCTGTTCCTGCCAGGCTCCCCACTCCCAGGACCACGGCAGGCATGCGAGCCAGCACGTGTGTCCCCATCTGCAATATGCATGTGGTGCTCAAAAGCAGGCCTGCGCACCACAAGCTGATGGCCAGGGTAGGGGCCCGGGAGGTCACCGAGCACAACCCTGTTAGGGGCTAGGATGGGGGGTGTGAACATGAACACAGGCCATACCCATGTGGGCAGGGAGGGACAAAAGGGGGCCAGGGCCAAGTTCCTGGGCCATGGCGACGGTGGAGGAGTGACCAGAGCCCCAGTAGCACTGTGGCATCTGACTCAAAGCCCACCCTCCTCAGCCCACACACAGGCTCATGTGCACATCCCGAGTGTCTCAGGGTCCTGCAAGGCCTTGGCGGGCACCACGGGAAATGTGCCATCTAAAGGGTTCCCCACGAGGCCTGTCCCACTAAGGGCGGTGAGCGTGGGGGCAGAATCAGTGGAAAGTGGGCCAGGAGAGAACTGATCCTGCAGAGGGGCTGGGCTGGGGGTGACTTGGTCAGCTAGTTGCAGTAAGTAATGCCAGACTTGACTCAGAAGGGAGCGAAGTCAGGGCCCAGGGAGCAGCGCCTTCCCTGGAGGTGCCCACACAAGAGGCGCTCCTTGCAGGGGAGAGGGCAGCCAGGAGCCGGGGACAGAAGACAAGGGCTGCACAGCACGACCTGCACTTAGAGGACCCAAGTTCAAGTCCTGCCATTGGCCGCGAGTGCTCGTGGCAGGTCTTTTTCCCATTGGGGCCTCTGCTTCCTCCTGAGAAACATGGGGACAAGATGTTTCTTCACTGACTCCAAGCACAGAAAAGTAGTTATTCCCACTTTAGAGCCAGGCCCTGCACTAAGTACTTCACATACTGCACCATTTATACCTCACAGCAATGTCTGCGGGAGACTCAAAGCTTGGCTCATTTGTGGAGCTGTGATGTGACTTACCATCCAGGGTCTGTGTGACTCCGGCAGCCCCGCCCTGCCCTGTGTTCTCTGGCTTCCACTAGGGCTGCGAGGAACCTGAGGGAGCTCATGCACTTCACAGATGGGTGACGGAGGCCGAGAGAAAGGCCGCTACCCTCCCTCAGTCACGAGTCAGGAGAGGCTGAGTCAGGACGGCCGTCAGAACTCCTGACTCCCAGAACAGTGCCTGTTCCCTGACCCTGCTCTGCCCTCCCTCTTCCTGACACCGCACAGCTGCTTACCTAGGTCTCAAGGTAGCCACCCAGTAAGGGGAAGAAATGGTACCAAGGCCAAGGATGGGGCTCAGAGCCCTGCCCTTCTGGCCAGGTCTGGGGCTCTCTCTTGGCTCCTGGAGGGCTGGTCATCCCTGCCAGGACTCCAAAGGCAGGCCAACTTGGTCAGGCCACCCCTGGCTTTACCCTTCTGGCCGGCAGATCTGTTGCCATCTGATCCTGCCAAAGGTAAAACAGGGGGCCTGTTTGGCATCTGGGCTCCACATCCCCAGAGCTGTGACCCAACAGGCTAGGGCTGCTCCTGGTCAGCTCTCCTTCCTGGCCTTCTCCACCACAGGTGGTATAAGCATCTGCCTGGCAAAGCCAGTCAGGGGCTTCTCACAGAATCCAGACCCAGTTCCCTGGCTGGGGACACATGAGGCTGGAGAGGGTGGGCAGGAGCTATGCTGATTGCACACAAGAGGCTGGAGAGGGTAGGCAGGGGCTATGCTGATTGCAGGGCAGAGTGCAAGCCACAGCAAGCAGGCTGAGCATCTCATCACAATGCCCTGAGTCCTGACTGCTCCTTCTACTTGAGACCCTCCACCAATCTCAGGCCCAGATCAGCTGCCAGTGCCCCAGTTAGGCAGGCTTGGGGACTGCTGGGCTATGGGCCAGATCATAGGCTGAAGCTTGACTGAGGTTCCTGGGCTATTCCCTGGGTTCTGATTTAGGGAGCTGAGGCAGGAGAGCGCTAGGCTGAGTTTGGAATTAGATGAATTCCAAAGGAGTGGAATTTTAAAGGAGATACCTCCTTCTCAGGGCACCAGGAGTAATTGCCAGCTCCCAGCCCCCATCCCTAGCTGGACTTTCAATGTTTGGGGCCAGATTGGCCACAGAGGATGGGCCTTGGTACCGAGAGAGCAGAAAGGGCTTTTTATGGTTCTGCACTTGTGGCCCCAAAAGGCAGGGACCCAGGAAGAGAAGCAGGGCTGGAGCTGGAGGCTGGGCCAACTCGGGCAGGACCGGCTCAGCAGGCACCGGAGAGGCCCCCACTCCCTGGTGCATGCCTGGGGCCTCAGGGGGACCCTGGCTCCATGCCACTCTGGAAGGGCCCAGTCCACATGGCTGGGACAAACACCCAGCAGAGCTGGGGTACCCTGTGTAATGGGCAGACTGCGGACAACCCATTCCTGAGGTATGCTGGGTCCAGGATACCATCCCAGTGAGTGAGTTCTTCAGAGTCTCCCTCTTGAGCAGGCAGAAGTGCTGTGGGTGGCTGAAATCCAGAGGTCCCAGCCAGCCCCGGCCCCTACCCACCACAGGCTGGGCACCAACACTCTGGAGACAGAGCACACTTCCATCTGGGGGACAGCCATAAGAGCTAAAGAGAGCAGGGATGGGAGGAAGGGGCCCAGGACATGGATGGTCACCTCTGCTCTGCAGCCCCAGGCCAGACCCTTACTCCTGAGCTTAGCCACCTCTGCAGTGGTCTGTAACCAATATCTGAACCCCCCTCCACTGCACCACACCCACCCCACCCCACCCCACCCATCCCGCTCATCCACAAGCTGACGAGTCCTAACAGGTCTCCTTTGCCAGGGACAAAAATAACTATTTTCAAAATTCACAGCAGGGCTTTCGCCTACACACGCTGCGCCGACTGGAACCTGAAGAGAGACATGCAGAACGCAGTGTGCGGATAGAGGCACGCTATGCAGCGAGCAGGCTTTGAAACCCCATGTCCCTCCTCCCCACCACTCATCCCGTGCCCCCAAACACACACACACACACACAGGGCTGCCCAGAATGGCCAGGTGGAAGGACTCTTAGATCATCCATTGTACAACGGGGACACTGAGGCCCAGAGAGGGTCCAGGACTTCTCTGAAGCAACACAGTGAATGTGTGGCAGGACTGAACCGGAACCCGTACTCTCTGCCTCCTGACCAGGCTGCACACCTCTACTCCCACTCACTCAGCCAACGGCGAGCTCAAACCTGTCCCCAAGACACACGTGCACATGCCCACACGTGCTCACAGACAGCACGGCAGCCTTTCCTTTCATGTTGCTGCATTTTAATCAAGTTCATGGGCTCCTGTGCAGCCATGACCTTGGGCAGTCCTCTACAGCACTGTGAGGTAGGCAGAACCAGGGCTAGCATCTCCATTTGCTAGGAGGGGAGATTGAGGCCCACAGGGAAAGGACTGGGCCCAAGGTCAAAGCAGAATCCACGTGTCCTGGTTGTTGGTTCTGGGGCTTTTTTCACAGCTGCTTCCTACCCTTGATCCTGCAGCAGGTTAACGGCCAGGCCAACTCCTTCTGGGTGCTGGGGGCAGGAAGAAGAGCTCTCCACCACAGTGCCTACCACCAGTCTGGCCCCAGGATTAGCCCAGGCCATGTGAGGACCCAGGAAGGTCACTCCCCCAATCCCTGAACCTCTGCTCCCACCCTCAGCACTCAGGAGATCCCTTCAGAGAGTGGCAAGATCACCCTTCCTCAGGGGGCCGGGCCTGGAGTTGTCTCCGTGTGGCCCCTCATCCAAGCAGATCACAGAGGTCCAGGGTTCAAGGGTGAGGCTTTAAATGAGCTGGAAGGTGGTGAGGTCAGCAAGAACTCCGCCATGGCCCCAGGCACCAGGTCTATACCACAGAGCCACAAAGTCATTACAGCTCATTTTACAGATGAGGAAACTGAGGCCCAAAGAGCTCATGTAGGTCACTTGAGGTCACAGAGCAAGGCAATGGAAAGGCAGAAGGAGGACACAGACATCCCAGTCTAGTTTGCTCTCTCCACACCCATAAGCCAGACTCTCCACCCTTCAAATGAGGGGCTCTACGTCGTCCATTTCCCTGCAGGTGGGAACCTGACCTCAGGTCCCTCCCCGGGGAGCAACAGGGCCAGGGAGGAGTGGCAAAGTACATCTAGGGGGACAGAGATCCTCACTCCCACCCCATCAGATCCGGTGGGACATCAGCCTGGTGTTGAGTTTACGGAAAAAGGATCGTAGCTTGCAAATCTTGCATTTTTTCTTGTGGCGCCCCTGGGAGAAGCTTTGAGCCCTGCCTGCCTCTTCCTCTTCTTCCTCGTCAGTGGCCCAGGGCCCCCAAGCACCCCCATTAAAGTCGGGATGGGCCCGGGGATTCTCAGCAGGGTAGCGCACAGGGATGGCAGTGCGGTTATAGTCCACCAGGCGGGCCAGCAGGGCACGGACCACATCAGGCCGCCGGCCAGCTAGGTCCTCCCGTTCATAGGGGTCAGCACTGATGTTGAAGAGCCACACAGCCTGGCGGACACTGGCCATGCGTTCCAGGTTCCACCAGCTGCCCGGGAAGGCGGCCAGTGTCTGCGGTGGGATCCAGTCACCATAGCCAGGGTCTCCTGTCAGCAGCTTCCACTCACCCACACGGATGGCAGCCTGCACGGCTGTGTTCCAGATGCCAAAGCCTCCCTCCAGGGAGCCGTGCCGGGCGTGGTTGTACAGCGGGTCAATATTGTGCAGGATCTCTGTGCGCGGTGAGGCCCGGCCCTCGCTGATGGCTGGCCACACGTCATAGCCATCTAGTCCATCAGCTGTCGAGGCAGTGCCACCTGCCAGACCCACCAGGGTTGGGTACCAGTCTGTGATATGCACCAGAGCCCGGCTTGTCCGTTGCTTCCGCTTCAGCAAAGGGCTATGGACGAAGCCCAGGCCCCTCACACCACCTTCCCAGTAAGTGCCCTTGCGTCCTCGCAGTGGCCAGTTGCTGCCGCCCGAGAAGGTCTGGCCACCATTGTCACTGGAGAAGATGATGACACTGTTGTTGTAGAAACCATAGTGCTTGAGGGCCCAGGTGATGTTGCGCACAGCCTCATCCATGCAGGTAACCATGGCTGCGTACTTCCGCCGGGCCACGTTGCCCATCGTGCGGTAGCGGTACAAGTACTCACGAGGGGACTGCAGGGGCGTGTGTACTGCCTGGAAGGCCACATAGAGGAAGAGGGGCCGCTGGGGGCTGTGGCTGGCTAGGATGTGGCTGACACGCTGGGCATAGAGCATCGTGGAGTACTGTCCGCTGAGCCCCCAGGCCACGCTCTCACCCTCATGCAGGTCAAAGCCGCACACCCCTGGGCCGTCACAGTTGTCATAGGTGTAATAGTCCACATTGCCTGTGAGCGAGCCCAGGAAGGTGTTGAAGCCCCGGCGGGTGGGTAGGCACTCCTTCCGGTAGAAGCCCAGGTGCCACTTGCCCACCATGTGGGTGGAGTAACCCACCTCCTGCAGCTTCTGGGGCAGTGTCACGTGGTCCAGGGGCAAGCAGTTGGGCTGCCGAGGGCGGATGATGGAATGCTGAAGTCCGGTGTGGATCTGGTACCTAGTGGGCAGAGGGGAGGCCAGAGAAGGCATAGGTGAGCTACAAACCCCCAATACTCACCCTGCGGTGAGCTCTGGTCCCAGCACCAGCAGCAGACATAGTAACAGTAACCAGTGGGTACTATCACACGTGTTAAGTATTTCAAATGCATTATTGCACTGAATCCTCAAAATCAACTGAAGCAGACAATCTCATCTTACAAGTGAAGATACCAAGACTCAGAATGGCTAAACTACTTACCCGGGACCACACCTTTAGGAAGCCAGGGGGTCAAGAGTTGAACCCAGATAATCATGACAAGAAAATAATAATAGCTAACATCAAGCACCCACTGTGTGCTCAGGAACTTAGGAGCTCTGAAGTCTCGAAAGACTGCCTGGGATACAAATCCCAACTCTAGTTACTATTTGTGTGGATCGCTGGGCAAGTGACTTAATTTATTGAGCCTTAGTTTCCTTATTTGGGAAATGGGAATAATAATGATATGCACGCACCCCCTAGGTTGTGGTGAGGATTCAGTGAGATAATTCATATAAAGCTGTTATTGTCATTAGCTATCATTAGCTACTCCTACCATCTTTAATACTGTATGCCACCTACATTATTTCATTTAATCCTCATTTGAAAAGAAACCTATAGGGAAGACTACTATTATCCCATTCTATGGATGACACAGAGGCTCCTAAAAGTGCAGCAAGAGGCCCAAGTATAGACAGCTGGCAAGCAGTGGAGCTGCGCTTTGAACCCGGGTCTACACAATTCATTCTCAAAAATTTCTGTAATGCTGACTCTACGGACTCAGTCAAGCTGATGGACGATTAGATTTGACATGAGGAGTACCCTAGGTCCCCGAGTTGCAGCCAAGCCTCTCACAGGGGCTGGGCACAGTGGAGCAGTGGTTTGTAAAGTGGGTGGGCCAGCTCAGAGTCACCAACACCCATTTGCAAGTGAGCAACAGGAGAAACTCTGGCTCTCTCCAACTTCACCAAACATGACTGGATGCATAAAAAACACTAATGAGAGTAATAAGCATCAGTCAGATGGAGCCAACTACAGGGGGTGGAAAGTAGACCCTGCCCAGCCACAGTCCGCTAACTTCGCAGATCATTGACTGGAACGCTGCCCTGCTGCCTGCTCATTCCCCTGCTTAAATCAAGAATCACCTCTTGGGAGAGAAATGCTGACTTGTGCAAAACTCTCAGGAATGCAGATTCCTCCTCCTTCTTCTGGAGATTAGTCAACATTTGGTCTTAACCACCACCCCCATCCCCACCCACAATGCATATACCAACCCCTCTCCCTCTTTCTCCTGTTCTCTCTCTGTTCCTGGATCTAAACGCTGTGTGCCAAATCGAAGGGAAAAAAGGCACCTATTTGACTCCTTAGCTCCAGGAGCCCTGCCAGGCACCTGGCCCCTCAGCCCCTCCCCTACGGACTCTGAAGTTGGGTACAGGCATGAGGTGGACCCTCCCTGACTCCATGCCTCAGTGTTTCCCACCCAGGAAACGGAGAACTAAGGCTCTGGTCCCTGAGATCACAGTGGTGGCCTCTGGGTCGACCTTGAGAGAGGGTACACCTTGGACCCCATCCAAGGAGGATTAGCTTCAGCCTTGCCAAAGGATTTCCTCCTAAGTGGCCAGAGTTGGCCTTCCACACCCCCACCTCCTGTTTTCCTGCTCTTTTAATCCTGAAATCCTGCCACTTCGTCTGTGGGCATCTCCTTACAAAGAATGTAGCATGTCTGCTTGGGGCTCCCAGTCAATTTTGGAGGATTTTTCAGATGAAAAAAACAGAGGGTTGGAGAAATTAAGTAACCAGCCTAAGGCTACATAGGTCAGGGCATTCTGTGTATCTTTCTCCTCCACTATCAATTACTTGGTTTCCTCCCAATGTAGTCGTCCAACAGTTTGGGGATCCTAATCCCTCCAGTGACACAGAGGCTGCCATTTACTGACTGCCATCTAGGTTACATGCAACTCATTCTGTCTTTACCACTCTTTCAAGATAAAACTGTTCTTCACCCCATTTTATGGACAAGAAAACTGGGGCTTGAAGAAGTTAAATGATTTGCTTAGGGCCTCAGAGTCTGTAGGATCAAATGGGTGACCAAATGTCTTCTGGTGTGGCGGGTGACTATCCTAGACATCAGAGGGAGAAGACCTCAAAGACAACTAACCCCATTCAGTGTCCAGGTAGTGACAAGGAGGTCCAGAGGGGGCTAAGGATTTCTAATGATCTCACAGCCAACTGGAGGAAGAACTGGCCCTGAGCGCTGGTTTCCCAGGTCCCTGAGCCGGTTATAAATGCAGAGGAAATCTAACCCCTGGGTTTATCTGGCGCCATGCCTACCTGCCCGTGAGAAGTTGGCTCCGTGAAGGTGTGCAGATGGGCTGGATATAGTAATTCTCCAACTTGACACCCTCGGCCGCCAGCCGGTCCAGCGTAGGGGTCTCGATATCTGAGCCATGGTAGCCCACGTCGTGATAGCCTTGGTCATCGGTGAGGATGAATATGATGTGAGGAGGCTGGGATGGAGCGACCGACGGCTGCTCGACGGCCTCCCCGGGCCCGTCGGCCACCAGGCTCGGCTTGGCCCAGTCCCAGGACAGGTAGCCGAAGCTGAGCAGACTGACCAGTGAGAAGCCGGTGAGGGCGTGCATCGCCATGCCGGCCCGCGCGTGCCGGCGTGCAGGGCTGCTACCCGGGCCTCCCCTCCTGGCGCGCCCAGGGCACACGGTCCGCACGCCCGCTGGCTAGCCGGCCTGGCCGCTGCGGGCGCGCTCTGCACGCCCGGGTCGGCCCAGCAGCTGGTCCGAGACTGGCTGCCCGACCTGCGCGGCCACAGCGGGGCGCTCTGGGGAGGTCAGGCCTGCGCGGAGCTGCCTCCCGCCGTCTGAGCGTCTGCCCCGTGCCGCTCTCGCGCCCTCTCCCCCAGCTCACCCCGGCCAGCCTGAGGCGCGGCTCTCTCCACCATCCTCTGGCTCTTCCTTCTAGCCTTCGATTTCTCCCGCCTCCTAATTTCTCTTGCCTCTGCTTTCCCTTTCTCCTCCTCCTGACCCTCCAGCCCCCGGCCCGGCCTCCCGCCCCGCCCGGAGTCCTGAGAACAGTCGGGCTCCCTGCAGTAAGGTGGGCAGGACCCTAGCGGGGAAGTCGGGGAGCTTCGGGTTGGGCGGGTCTAGGGGGACACCGCGGGAGAGAATGAGAAAAAGTTGTAGCATCTGCCGGGGCCCAGCCCCAGGTGGAGGGGCGGGACGCCGAGCAGCGGCTCCGCCCTCGGGCGGGAAGCCCAGGCCCGGTCGGCCCTCTGGCTCCAGCCCCCGCCCTGTCCGGGTCTGGGGAAAGGAGGGAGGGCGGCTGCCTGGAATTCGACGGAAGAGCTCCGGAATGGCCCGGTCAGACAGACATTCCTGGATCTTGGACTCTAAGCACCTTTGCGTGCCAGCCCTAGAAGGGATGCGCATTATTTTCTACTCAACAGTTGCAGAGACTGAGGACCTCAGGTGGGCGGGACCTTGTCCACGTTACAGAGCAAGTTAGTGGCTTCTTGCCTGGGACTTACCATGGCTGACAGAGCGGCAACAGAGACAGCAGTGGAGACTGGGGACGACTTTGGCAAGCCCCAGGGGCTGGAAATCAGGAAACTGGGTCCTGGCCCTGACAGCTTCCTTCTTCCATCCCCTCCCCCTCCTCATTCTGCAATTCCCAGCTAGAATCTAGACTCCAGAGGGCAGGGACTGTTGTATACAGCTTGTATCCACAGGGTTCAGAAGCTCAGTCAGTATATGTTGCAAGAATGAATGGACGAATGGGCCTCCAGGGTCACCCAGGCCAACTCCCACCTGAGGAAATGTCCACAGCAGGGAAGGCAGGCTGGCGGACTCCTGGACCTGGCAAGTATCATGCAGGAGTAAGCATGGGGCCCCCTATATTGCCAGAGGAAGGCAGGGGTTGCAGGGAGCCAAAGACCACAGAACTGGTGTCCAGCTGACTATTGTCATGCAAGAATGTGGATCAGTGTTGCCAGGTTTTCTGATTTTCCAAGAACACCCTGATCCAGATTATTATGAGAAATAGTCCAATTGCTAAGTACTAGTAACTAATTTAAAACAAAATTTAAGCACTGTACAGGCCAAAGGAAGGCTATCTGAAGCATATTTTAGAACAGTAGGTACCTATTCACAACTTCTGCTCTGCATTGCTGTTTTCCAAATTTTTACAAAATCAGTTAGACTTCTTTAGGGCCAGGACTCCGAATGTTTAATATGCTGATCTCCAGGAGGGGATTGGTAGGGCTTTATTTCCTAACCCTTTTTTTCATAGAGCTTCTCCAAGGGCCAGTGTCTGGGAAACTTTGGGAAACAAAGGCTGCCTAGGTGCGTCTTCTCTCCTGGCATCTTTCCCCTGCCAGTATTCTGTCATGATCCCTTCCTCTTCCTTAAAACCACTGTGTGTGGGGAAAGAAACCAGACCTCCAAAATAGCAGCCCTAGTGAATCCGCATTTTGAAATGAGGGCTGCGTGGGGCTGGCCACTCCTGTTTGCTCAAAGCCCCATATTTAGGGTGACCAGATTTATCAGAAGGAAAAACTGGGCCTGTTCTGCTGGCAGAAGAAATGTTGAGGACAGATGGGAAAAGCACAGTCTCCTGAGGGGAACGCTTCTAAAATGGTGCTTCTCAAGGCTTCAGCCTGAGGCTGCCTGGGGTCAAAGTGGGACAAGTCACAAAAGGTCAGATGGGCTTGAGTTTAGCATCCTTTGCATTGTCCCAGACCTCAGTCAGGAGACACTGGGGAAATGGCACAAGGAGAACTGGCAAGGGCAGGTAGAGTGGGGATTCAGCTTGGAAATAAAAATAGGCCTTGAGAAGCAGGCTCACAGGCTGCAGGTGTCTGTGGGGCTGTCACAGAGACAAGACAAGCAGAAATTCTGAGAGTCGAGGTCATGGGGTTTGACATCAAATTGCATGTGTTCAAATCCTGCCACTGGTTTGGGGTCAGGCCTTGAACAAATTATTTTGCCTCCCTCAGCCTCAATTTCTTCATCTGTAAAATGGAACAATAATATGAATGAGACACAATACAGTATCTCAGCAATTATTTCTGTATGTCAGTGCCCAGCCTATATAGGAAGAACTCAGTGAATGTGAATGGTCATGATGACTGTCCTCTGTAGTTCTGAGAGAAAAGACTGAGCCCTGTGGGTGAAAATTACTGGGAGACAGGTTGCAGGCCTATTTAAGGGATTGCTTTTGTAGGGAATCTGTCAGCTGGCTTAATAAGAGTATGGCAGTGATGGGTGAGTCACCACGTGGAGAGAAGTGGGTGAACCTCTCAGGCCCACCTCTTGCTCCCAGTGTTCACATTTAAGGGTCCCTCAGCAATCACCAAATTCCATGGTGGCCTTAGAAGGCACCATTCCTGCTCTAATGTCCTAGGGAAGTAAATCTGATTCCCTACTCTTCTCTCAATGCCAGGCCTAGGCTGGTCAGTTTAAAGTGGAATGGATAGTAGAATGATCGCTAGGGTTTCCAAAGGCTCAGGGATGACAGGGAAATAAACACAAAGAGTGATGTGTGTTCAGGTCATATTGCTTTCAACATGACTCTCTCATCTTCCCTTCATGTTCTCTACAGGATGCCTACCTGCCTTCTTCCCTGTGACGATGTCCATCAGCCTTACCTACCCTCAGAGAGACTCTCAAGGACTCCAAGATGTCTCAAGTTCAGGCCCAAGAAGTAAGTCTCAGAGAAATAGAGGTTCCCTCTCCAGCTAAACTAGCCTTTGCAGTTTCTTTTCTTTCTTAAAGTAGAATTTTATTCCTCTATGTTTCATATTCTGTGGAAAGGGATCTGAAAATATTCTTTAAGTGGGGGTTGAATGTCTCTTTTTATTTATTTCTTATTGAAGTATAGTTGCTATACAATATTATATTGGTTTCAGCTGTACAACGTAGTTATTTCACAATTATATACATTACAAAATGCTTACCATGGTAAGTGTAGTTACCATCTGTCACCACACAAAGATATGACTATATTATTGATTATATTCCCTATGCTGTACTTTTCATCCCCGTGACTAGAATTCACAGTTTGTATTTCAGGACCTACCTGTTTCCAAGATGATTGGTAGCAGGAATATTCACCCCACACAGAGAAGTTCTGTCCCCCATTCACATAATCTGTAACCCCCAAAGGGCAGGTGCATTAAAACACTACAAGACAAAACTAACATCCGCACACAAAATGCAGAACAGGTGTGGCAGGGATATAGTATTGTTACTTCTTGGCAGAGATTGCCATTGATGAAATCAGACTTTAAACACCACTGAACTCCTCATTACTGGAATTATGCATGAAGGGGGTAAAGTGCCTAGCTGTCCAGGAAGTAATAGGAGGGATTCCTTAACTACAAGGGGGAGCAAAATTACAGGCCTTTGGAAGTTCTTTCCAAATTGAAAATGTTATGATCCCCTGAAAGCTTTTTAGGAAATGCAGAAATATACAAGTGGCTTTTTGGCGATCTTGTCTCTCATTGCTCTGTGTGGGGTGTGTGTGTAGGTGTAGGGGTGTATATAATGTTTGGCCATCTTTGAGCTAAAAGTACAGATATCATTTCCTTCGGACTTAATCGACCTCGGCAGAGACCTTATGCAGCAATCGTGCATGCAGCTGTCTGCTGGAGGTCAACTTGTCTAGGTCAAACCAAATCAAGGACCTAAAGGAAAACCTAGGTGACCTCTGAACAGTCAGACGGCACAGAGCTCAATCTCCGAGCTCAGAGGAGAGCTCCTCTGGCCTTCCTCACTCCAAGCCCTCTGACTCTTACTTCATACACAGTTCTTACGAAGCTAATGATTCTGTTTCCGAGCCTAAGGATATTGGAAGCAGCTCAGAGGGACTATATAAAAAGGTGGCTTGAGGTAATTGCCTGCTTTATAGTTTCACCGTGAAAACATTAGGGAGAAATGAAAGAATAAACATAAAAATCAGACTGATGAGTTCTAAAAGCCTGGGAGTTTGGAACCATTTGGTACAGGAGCTAAGAGCTATATCTACCTGAATAGACCCAAGGGCATCACCAAATCACAGCCCAGCACAGAAGGGAATGATGGGATTAAACCCTGTTCAGGCTCCTCTTTTTAAGAAAGCTGGGGAAGGCATTGGCTGCTTTATAAGGTTTCCATCCAAAATGGTTTCTATGACAAGGTCACAGTACAAGCTCAGCTTCAGCTGTAGAATGTCCTCCCTGGAGATACAGGCTCAGGAGAGCAGTGGGTTTCATGGTGATGAGGATGCTCGAGGTCAGGTTCAGCACCCCAAGAGTGCGCTCCCCAGTGGCACCTCCTACCTCCCTCTGCAGCCCACGGCACCAACATTATGTCCCCTGCACTTCAAGCCCCATAAACTTCTGTAGCTTGAAAGGGTGAGTAGCACATGGGAAAGAAACACACTGAGTGAAAGCACAGATTTCCACTTCTGGCGCCTTTTCCAACATTTAGGCCATATCCTTCTAATGAGCAGCTTCTCTGTGTGAAAAAGACCTCTGCCACAGGTTCCCTTGGTCACCTCGTCTGGTGACCACTGACGTCTAGTGACTGCTGCTTTAACTCATACACTTTCAACTAATGCGTCACTAATTATAATTAATTAATGATAAATGATAAGATTGGAGGTGTTTAGGAAAGCCATGCTGGCTGAATTATGGAGAATGTATTGCAAGGGTCCCATGTAAGGGTCTTTGTAAAATGCCCAGGTAGAGACACACCTGCCCAGATGAGTTGTTCTCCCAAGGTAACAGGCCGAGGGGCAACTGGAGCTGGAGCCCAATTGTTGCTGCATATTATTTGGGCAGAATGGTTCTTAGAGGAAAAGCATTTTCCTCCTTGATGCTGGGGCACCCCACCCCTGGCACTTCTGAGGGAGACACACATCCCCCCTGACTCTTGCTTCTGGCCCTCTTGGTGGTCTCACTGAGTGCCCCATGGCTTAGGGTCAGGAACCCCATATCCAACATCTGAGCCAGGAGTGGCAAGAGCCCGGGCACCGTAGTCCCTTGCCTTTAACCCTTCATGGGGCCCCAGCCCTGGGCATTTCAATGGCTCCTTTCTCTGGTGCTCAATGAAACATTCTTCCAAGTAGATTATTGAAAGCAGAGCTCTGGGTACACAATGGGAGCTCTGTGCTCACAGCCATTGCCCAATCTGTTCGGCCAGCCTGACTGCAGCCTCACCTCTCGGCACACTCCCCACCCTCCACCCACCCAACCCCAGCCCCACCTCGAGGCCAGCTCAGA